>JAJPUD010001538.1:253292-298533 GCA_023553655.1 Myrmecobius fasciatus | reverse complement strand
ATATATATATATATATATATATATATATATATATATATATATATATAGCTTTGTCTTCTAGTCCATTCTCTCTTCATGCCATTATCTTAATACTCTCTTATCTATACACGTTATGCTTTGTGTAACATTCATTTTATATCCATTTTGTGTTACTAATTACTCATTTACTAAATTACTAATTTCTAACCCAGTCATCTTGGATTAGATTTAGTGCTTAGCACAATGCCTGGACAATATGTCCTTGAGTTGTTTCAGTTATGTCCACCTCTCCATGACCCCATTTGGGGTTTTCTTGGCAAAGGTACTAGAGTGCTATGTCATTTCCTTCTCCTGCTCGTTTTATAGATAAGGAAACTGAGGCAAACAGAGTTAAGTGACTTGTCCAGGGTTGTACCTCTATTAAGTATATGAGGCCAATTTTGAACTCAGATCTTCCTGACTCCAGGGCTGGTACTCTACTGTGCCAACTAACTGTCCCTCAGCTATAGTAGGTACTTAAAAATGTTTGCTGACTGACTGAATAGATAGCCCCTGCAGATGTTGCAGTTTTTCTTGGAACTCAAGGCAGCACTTAGAAGCAATCATCTGTCATTTAAAAAAAAAGTCCATCTATTCATTTTCCTCAAAAGACATTCTTTGATGACCAAGAGTAAACAGACAATTGATCTACAGCAGGACATATATTTATAGCCGTTACTATAAATCCTAAATCAAATCTTCTTTCTCATTGGAAGGAATGCTTGTGATGTATATCAATTAACCATTTCAGTTCTTTGCCATCCCAAAAAGAGCTGCTGAAATATTTTTGTTCATGTAGGTCCTTTTTCCTTTTTCATGATTTCTTTAAGATACCACCTATCAGTGATATTGCTAGATCAAAGGGTATGCAGAGTTTGATTGCCCTTTGGGTATAATTCCAAATCACTCTCCAGAATGGAAAGTGATTAGTTATAAGTGCTAGACCTGAATACAATAATTTGTTTATTCTTTTTATAAGTTTTAGTATTTCTTGAAATAAGAAAATCAGATTGTTTTGGGGCATTATTTTAGCTATTTAGGAATCTTTCTGGTTTGGTTTTAAGTGAGTTCCCCTTAATATAGGAGATGAATCTTGGACTTTTGCATTGAATATCCTTATATCCTAACAGAATAATATTCCATTCATTTCTTTTCCATTCCCTTAGGTTTGATACTTTAATCATCATTGCAGCCTTGATGGCCACAATAGCCAATACTGCAATTAAGTCAGGTAAGGATCACTTCGTTTCTGTTAGTTACCTGACTCATGATGATGAGAAATAGTTATTAAGCCAATGTTAGCAAATGTTACAAAGATAGTCTTAAACAAAGGCATAGCTTCTATTCTTCCAATCTATGGCTGATCACATTTTTATGGGGTTTACTTCTACTTAGCTTCCATGGTTAAATTTCCTTTTCTGATACCAAAAAACCCTGGCCATTGAACTAGATATTTAAGCTCTCTCAATTTAGGATTAAATAGTTCAGAATCATAAAAAATCAGTTGTTAAGGCATAGGAATCTCTACCATATCTTTATAGCTATGGGGCAGATATTCAATATAATTGCCTTAATAGAACGCAGCCTGGATTATACTAAATAGCCAGTTCCTTACAGGTGTTCCCTACTGATAAATAGATCATCACACCAAGGAGAGTGCCAGGCCCAGCCATAGAATGTGCAATGCTTGAAGGAGGGAGTTGGGGGTCCCTCTATTCTCTACATAAGTTGGGGACTGAGCATAGAAACGCCTTTAGATTCATAGGATCATAGAAATAGAGCTGGGAGTCTCTCAGAAGTTAGGACTGAGCTTCAAATGAAGTATCACAGTCTCCCTGGGCCCATACTTGAAGCTCTTCCATTGCACTTGCCAAAACTTATGCTTCACTGATAGTCTTTGAGAACCTTGAGTTGCCTTCATATTCTAAAACATGAGGCACTTATGTGGCTGGAGTTGACATATGAAGACCTGAGTTTTAATCCTGCCTCATGTACTCGTTGTGTGGCTCATGGTAAATCATATAACCTCAGTTTCCTTATCTGAAAATGAGGAGATTGGATTCAATGGCTTCTAGGATCCCTTCCAGCCCTAAATCTATGATCCTATAAATTATCCTCTAAATCAATAAAAGTTCAATAATAATAATAATAAATAATGGACAGAATAAAAGGAATAATAATAAATGGAATGGAAAGAACAATGGCAAATCAGCAGATGTGTGTTATTTTCTAGCCATTGAATACAACAGTCAACAGATCTTGGATATTGTCTTCATATTGAGACTCCTTCGGCTCATAAGGATTGTTGACAGCATTCAGAGGTAAAAACTAAAATTATATAAATAAGCCAAAAACCTCAAAGAGTGATATATATATAGTACAGGTAAATCATAGAATGTTGGAACTGGAGAGAACCTAGAGATCATCTAATTTAACCCCTGATTTTATAGATCAGGGAACTCAGATTGGAAAGGGGGAGTAGTTTGTCCAAAAACAAGTTAGTGTTGAGATAGACTGGTGCTTGATCCTGGGTCTTTTATAAAACTGTTCATGCTAAGCCTGACATATAATAGCTACTCTCATCGAGAAGAAATAGAATATCCTGGGCTGAAACTTTAGAGATGAAAATACACTCAACTGGATGAATCAGAATGGTAAATGGGGGTGGAGAGAATAAAAGAGGGGATACATGAAGATGAGTTTGTTTTGGGAACAAGTTTTGGGGAACAATTTGGGAACAAATTGCCTCCAAAATGAGGCATTTTGGAAAGAGAGAGAGCGTTTTATGCTACCTGTCTGGTTTTGTGATGTAGCAAGCAATTAATTGTATTTTTCTACCTTTTAAGGAAGGAATGAAGAGGCTGGGGTCTCTATGAACACAAATGCCCAGAGAGCTTGGGCAGATCTGTGTCAGTGAAATGCTCTTGCCTGACAACTGTGGCCATTCTCTGATTCAATACTAGACAAAAGTTTTCAGTCATCTCCAGGACTCCTCAGGATTGTTCTTCACCAAAATAAGAAGGAAATAAAGTCAGTTGAGGCTGGAAAGCAAGGTGTTCCAAGCCTTGGGTATTTTCTTGGCTGCAGATGTCTTGAATTTACCCTCCAACCTACCTTAATCTTAATTGCTTACTCTTTTGACAACTGACACTGTGACAATCTATGCTGACTTCAAATTCTGCATGTTGCTGAGCTCCTGCTTGCATTTACTTTTGACCCCATGCTTTTATCTGCTCCCTCCAGCAGTTGTAACTTCTTGCTTTCTCTTTTTATACCTGGATTCCTATTGCTACCCTGAGCTCCTTCTGAACTACATTTTTTTTTTTCAAATATCAAAGCTTTCTGATCCAGCACTATAAGCCCTTAGGTCCCACCCTTAGGGCCCTTGTCAAATATCTTTCTTGAATGCTATTAACTGTAGCCTACATACTCACACTTCCAGTTAAGTCTGTTGTCATTACCTCCTTTTATAAAATAAGAGACTTTAAGGGAGACTATGAGGTTGAGGAAAGAACTATTGCTGAGACATCTATGTCTACCCCCAAAGATTCTGATGAGATTTACAAATGCAAATCTTGGTAAAGAGTGAGCTTTTTTTGACATTAAAAAAAGAAGAAAGTCACAGGACAGTTTTTTAACATTTGAAAAGCCAGACTAAGATCTGTTTGCCTTATTGGTGTGCCATATTTCCTCTGCATTTGTACCTTTGCTAAAGCTTTGAAACTTTTATTTGACCTTAGATTCCGGGTCATAATGACAACCTTAATTAATATCATCCCCACGATGCTGACGTTTGGTGGCCTTGTTTTGGTAAGTGTGCTTGGTAACATTTATTCTGAAAATAACAGTCATATACATTCTTGTTCCTGAAAACTATCCTTCTGAGAGACTTTTAGAGAACTTTTAGATAAAGAAAACAAAGGTAATGTTAAAGTGATTATAATTGGATAGTTTATAGAATCTATTTTTATAGAAGATTAAATCTTGGCCTGGATTTTGGTATCAATTGGTTACTTAAAAGTATCAAAATATAATGGATAGGTGGATTTGGAATCAGAAATGCTTGGGTCTGAGTCCTGTTTCAGACATTTACTAGCTAAGTGACCTTTAACAAGCCACTTAGCCTCAGTTTCCTCATCTGTAAAATGGGGATACTAATAACCATATTAACTGAAAGAATGATTAATAAAGAGGAAGTAATTAGCAGAGGGAAGACACTAAAATTAAGAGCATTTGGGGAAAGCTTTCAGGTAGGAAGACAGGATTTTAGTTGAATCTTAAAGGAAATTATGGAGGTCAGTAGATAGAGTGGAGGAAGATGATCAATCCAGGCATGAGAAGCAGCCAGAGAAAATGCCCAGAGTTGAAAGAGTGTCTCGTTTATGGAATGATCAGGAGACTGTGACACTGGATTGAAGAGTATGTACTGGGGAGCAAGGTGTTAGAAGACTAAAAAGATAAGAGAGTACAGGTTATGTTGTTATAGTCATTATTATTAGTAGTAGTATCATCATTATGATGCCATTATTAGCTACCAACTGGTTAAGTAGTTATTGGACTTTTCTTTTTAAAAATGAGTTCAAGTTGAAGCCATTACCACCAATTTCCCATGGATTCTCTTTAGTTTACTATGGCCACCTGGTTACCTAGCTGGGCTTTCTTGCAACATAATTTTTCCAAAGCCTACCATCCTATTGAATATGAATGACTCAGTAGACTCACTTTCCAGGTGGTGTTCTACATGTTTGCTATCATTGGGATGGAATTATTCAAAGACAAAGTCCAGTTCTTCTCTGAGAGTTCCACAGATCCTCATGCTGCTGACTGTGGGAACCCAGCCTTGAAAGATTCAACATTTGCCCGGAGCAGATACTGTAAGAATAATTTCAATGACCTCGCCTCTTCATTCATCGTACTGATGGAACTCACCGTGGTAAATCAGTGGCACGATATCCTTTCTATGAAATTAGGGGAGGGGACTATCAAAAAGTATAAACTTGAGAGGATGGCATTGGCAAAATTATTTTCTAAATTTTTACTTAGATTTATTTATACCTGAAGCTAATAGGAAGACCAAATATTTGATTTACTATGTCACATAGAAAGGCCCTATATTGAATTAAGTCATTGTTGTCTCAGAAGCATATAAAATCATAGAATTACAAACAGCCTGGAAGGGACTTGGGGATCAATTACTATACTTCTCTTCATTTTACAAAAATGCTAAGACCTAGAAATGTCTTGCTCCTAAGGTTAATCAGCCAACAAGAACTTGTTAAGTGCCTACTATGTGTCAGACACTGTGCTTAGAGCTAGGGATACAAAGAAAGGCCAAAAAAATTGTTCTCTGCTTTCAAGAAGCTCACAATCTGATGGGGGAAGACAGCATGTAAATAACCCCGTACAAATAAAATTATATATAGTAAATTGGAGAAAAGGGGAAAAGCATTAGACGGGATTAGGAAAGGTTTCCTGTGAAAGTGGGGATTTTAGCTGAAAGAGCTAGGAGGTGAAGATGAGGAGAGAAAGAATTCCAGGAATGAGGGACAGCCAACAAATTGCCTTGGGACAGCCATTGAGAATGCTTCAAGGCCAGAGATGGAATATTTTATATGAGAAACAAAAAGAAAGCCAGGGGCATAGTAACATAATATATGTGGAGGGGGAGCAAGGAGTAAAAAGACTGGAAAAGTGGTAGGGAGCAGATTGTGGAGGGCTTTAATAGCCAAGTAGAAAATTTTATATTTGTTCCTGGAAGCAATAGGGAGTTATTGATTTGGAGGATGATGGGGTCAGATCTGTACTTTAGCAAGAACAATTTAACAACTGAGTGGAGGATGGAGTGGAATGGAAACTGACTTGAAGCAAGAGATTAATTACTAGACCACTGTTTAAGTTTAGGAGTGAAATGACATGGCAGTGTCAGTAATAATAGTGTCAGAGAGAGAAGGGGACTTTTTTTTTTTTTTTTTTTTTTTGCTGAGGCAATTGGGGTTAAGTAACTTGCCCAGAGTCACACAGCTAGGAATGTTAAGTGTCTGAGGCCAGATTTGAACTCAGGTCCTCCTGACTTCAGGGCTGGTGCTCTATCTACTACACCACCTAGCTGTCCTTAGGGGGCATATTAAGACAGTTGTTACAAAGATAGAAGTGATAAAACTTGGCAACTGATTGGATATGGGAATGGTGGCAAGAGAGAGTGAGAAGTCAAAAGTGATACTTAGGTCTTGAGCTCAGTGAGTAGAAAGATGGTGGTACCCTTGAAGATTTGGATGCAGGAGTGTGTGTGTGTGTGTGTGTGTGTGTGTGTGTGTGTAGTTAATGAGTTCAATTTTGGTCTTGTGAAGTTTAAGGTGTCTACAAAGCATCTAATTCAAGATGTCAGTGGGCAGTTGCAGCTATGAGACTGGAGCTCAGGAAAAAAGTTAGGGCTGGAAAAGTAGATCTGAGACTCATTTGCATTACTGCAGTTGAATCCATGGGAGATGATCACAAGTGAAACAGTATAAAGGAAAAACAGGAAAGGACCCTAGTCAGAGCTCCATGAGAAATCCACAAGTAGTAGGAACAATCTGAAGAAGATTCAGCAAAAGACTGTTTAGATATTTATAGGAGAATCAGCAGTAACTAGTGTCATAAAAATCTAGAGAGAACAGAGTATCAAGAAGAGAGTGATCAACAGTTGTCAAAAGCTGCAGAGAGATTAAGGAGGATGAGGACCTAGAAAGGTCCATTAGATTTGGCAACTACTAGATTATTGGTATCTTTGGAGACAATCATTTAGATTGAATTAAGTGAAGGTTTTTTGAAGTCTGGGGAGACATGTAGTCAGTCAGTAGGGAAGCAGTCAGTAGACAGTAAGAGATGAATGAAGAGAATAGGGGTGACAGAAGGGCAATCTGTTGGCCAATATGGGATGGAATATTCCTTGTGAATGAGAATTGGGGTTTACCTTAGCAAAGCACCTCTTCTCAGGAGACAAAAGAAGGACTAGAAGGGCCGGAAGGCACTTGAGGAATGAGATGAGGAAGAGGAGAGAAGAGGAATGAAGAGGGAGCTCTCAATGAATGACCTCCATTTTTTTCAATGAAATATTAACTAAGGTTCTCAGCAGAGAGAGTGAAGGTGATAGGGAACTATGGGAAATTTTAAGAAGGATGAAAAAGTTGGGAAAAGCCACTAGAGTAAATGGAATCAATCAGGGAGATATAAAGGGATTACCTTGTCAAATCAAGGATCCTGATTGTATAGATGCTAATGGAAGGCATGGGTTTCAAACATTGGTCTTCTGACTTTAAATCTCATGCTCTTTCTAATACACCAATAAAATTTGGAAATGTAATTTAATTAAAGCAGGGAGACTTCTAATGTCTCCACACATTGAAAGAGCTTCCTGTATTATAGACCCATAGATTGATTCTTAGACCTTAGAGATCATCCAGGCCAGCCATCTCACTTTTTTCCTCCTGAGGCAATTGGGGCTAAGTGATTTGCCCAGGGTCACACAGCTAGGAAGTGTTAAGTGTCTGAGGCTGGATTTGAACTCAAGTTCTCCTGACTTCAGGGCCAGCACTCTATCCACTGTGCCATCTACCTGCCCCTCACCTTTTTTTTTTTTCTATTAGATGAGAAAAAATGATCTTTTCAGGTATCTCTTTTCTCTTTCTACCTTAACTTCATACTTATTGCTGGTGGTTTTGCCCTTGTAACTCATCAGGCTACAAAACTATTTTTCATTGCTTTTCATATTGTGGTCGTCATCCTCATTGTTAAGTAAGTTCATGGGTTCCTCTTCCTCTCTTTGAATCCCATTGCACTTTGATTATATCTCTCTGATGGCCCTTATCACATCTTACCTTTGTGTTATAGTTTTTTTCTGGATATAACTTATCTTTTCCTATTGGACTGGATGCTTCTTGGTGACAAAAATGGTCTTATTCATCTTTATATCATCCATAATGAATTGGCACATGCCTTATGCATAGTAAGTACTTAAGTGTTTGAATGAGTAGAATAGAATGTATTCCTAAAACTCTTTTGGTAAATTTGCCAATGAGAGAAAGACCTGGAAGTTAAATTGGGGGAAACATTGTAGGTGGCCCGAGTTTAGCCCCTTTGTGGTCTTCTACAAGCTGAGTGGAATGAAGACTGGGAAAAAAGCCATAGAGTTGATCATTTAAACATCATTAGCAACTTTGGAGGGAACCATTTAGGTTGAATGATGAGGTAGGAAGCTGGACTGCAGAGATTTAAGAAGAAACTGCAAGGAAAGGAAGTATTCATTATAGAGAGCCTTCTTAAAAATCTTAATCTCAAAAGGGAAGAAAGAACAATGAGAATGGAAGGATCAAGTGAGGATTTTTGAAGTCAAGGGAGACATGAGTATATTTGTGGAAGTTGTGGAAGAAGAAATGAATAATTCTATCAATATGTGGTTATAGAAGTGATAAGAAAGATGGAAGCAAGTCAGTTATAATGTCTTGATCACTTGTAAACTCTACTCATTTCTTTAAATACTACAGCATTATTGTTATTTTACTAAAGATCTGTTTATAAATAATTTCAAACTAGCATTAAGCTTCCAGAATCAGTTGGAAAGAAGTTTAGAGACGATTTAATTGAACCCATTCCTCTACAACATTTCCAGAGAATGGAAGTCTTCCAGCCTCTTCTTGGAACTTCTCATTAAACCAGATCCCATTTTCTGTTTTTTTTTTTTTTCTTTTCTTTTTTTTTTTTAATTAAAGCTTTTTATTTGTATAACATATGTATGGGTAGTTCCTCAGCATTGATCTTTACAAAGCTTTCCATTACAAATTTTACCCCCAGTCCCCTCCCCTCCCCTAGATGGCAGGAAGTCCACTACATGTTAATAATGTTAAAATACTTGACAAGTTGTGCAAGAAAAATCCTATCTACAAGAAAAAAAAAAAAGAAAATCAGAGAAAGGAAACACAATGCAAGCAAACATTAATAAAGAGCATGAAAATGTATGTTGTGGTCCATATTTCATATCCCTCTCTCTGGGTGTATATGGTTTTCTTCACTGAACAATTGGAACTGGTTTGAGACAATTCCTTGTTGCAGAGAGCCATGTCCATCAGAGTTGATCATCAGATCCCATTTTCTCTGTGAATTAAATGCTCACTCTGTGAACTGGAAGGAGAGGAATAACTCATTTAAAAAACAAACAAACAAAACACAAACAAAACCACCCAAGCCCCAAGGGAACATTTGCAACAGCCTGATTGATGTAGGCTCCAGTACATTCTTATATCTTGTATCTTCTCGCAATTGATTGTAGTTTATGTATTATCTTTTGTTTTTCTCTCCATCACAGCATTTTTGTAGCATTCATTTTGGAGGCTTTCTTTGTGGAATATTCATTAGAAAAAAGTGAAATAGAAACTACTATTGAAAAGAAAATTCAAGAGCTGGGTATGGGAATTCAAGAGTAAGTAAATTTGTTTAGTTAAGTTTCTCTGAATTCTGAAGGTAAAAAAATACTTCTCTAATATATTAACTTAAATATTTAAGATTTGTATTTCCCCCAGGATACTATCTCTTAAAGTGCTATGCACTTAGGAAGTACTTGATAAATACTTGGGTAGATGCATATAAATAATTGAACTTTAATAAATGAATTGGACTTTAATGGAATGAATCTGTATTTAGTCAAATATGTTGTTGATATAAATGCCTGATATTTCATATTGTTTCTGTTTCTATTAACAGGGAAGCTGTCCCTGATGGACAACTAATAGATAACATGGAAACAAATGAAAATGATCTTAGTGGTGGAGAAGAAATGCAAAAACAAAGCTCAAAAGGACTGTTCTTTCGAATTGCTTCAAAAAGTGAGTACTAACCTCACTGAGAACTAGGAGGCTTAGTCAGTCAAGAGCTACATTCCTCATATATAAAATGAAGGGATTGGATTAGGAGACTTCTAAGGCTCCTTCAGTTCATATTCTCTGATCCTGGGTGATTCTTGTTCATGTTTTCCCATAAATGATCTCTTGGGGGTCTATTCAATTTGCTAGAGCTCTTCCATTAGCCTTCTTAACAGCTTTAAGCTATTGAATGAAACATTTGGATTATCTTTTCTTTCTCATTCTATTATAAAGTAGCAAATTAGGAGAGCCTTATGTCACATTAATCAAAATTATCTATTTTGCATTTCATATTATTCTCTGTCTTGTTTGGTCATAAATTCTTCTCCATAGATCTGATAGGTAAACTATTCCTTGCTCTTCTAATTTGCTTATGTTATCCTTTATCTCTAAATAATGTACCTTTTTTTTTTTTTTTGCTTTTTTGCTGAGGCAGTTGAGGTTAAGTGACTTGCCCAGGGTCACACAGCTAGGGAATGTTAAGTGTCTGAGATCAGATTTGAACTCAGGTCTTCCTGACTTCAGGGCTGGTGCTCTATCCACTGCGCCACCTAGCTGCCCCTTAAATCATGTACCCATTTTGACTTTATCTTGTGATAGAGATATGAGATGTTGGTTTATGCCTAGTTTCTGCCATACGCTTTTCCAGTTTTCTCAGCAGTTATTGTCAAATAGTGAGTTCTTATTCCAGAAGCTGGAGTCTTTGAGTTTATCAAACAGTAGATTCCTCTAGTCATTGATGGTTGTACCTTGTGCACTTAACCTATTCCACTGGTCCACCATGCTATGTCTTAGCCAGTTTGGGTGATATAGTGGTTATATAATGATATATAGTTTTGATGAAATGTTTTTGGTGACTGTTACTTTATAATACAATAGATCTGATATGGCTAAGCTACCTTTGCATTTTTTCCATTAATTTCCTTGATATTCTTGACCTTTTGTTCTTTCATATGAATTTTGTTATTCTTTTTTTCCAGCTCTATAAAAGTTTCATTCTTTTATAAAATGCCAACCTAGCCAATCAACTTTCATTTATTTGAGCACTTTAAAAAGACTTGATCTTTGGTAGTCTTTTGGTGTCTGGTGACTTCTCTCTCCTGTTTTAGTATCTTTCTCATAATTTGTGACATCTCTCTAGTTATTTCCCCTTGTCTCCAGGACTTTCATGGCTCCCCAGGGCTTCTTTCTTCAGTGGGCTTTTCTTCTATTGGACTCTGTAGATTATGTATGTTCCCTCTTTCTTACTCCATCAGAGTTTAATTTTAACTGGCTCCAATAGGAAAGGATGTGATATATACTTATTTTTTTAAGGTGTTAGTGTTTGGTAAAGTGTTTTTTCATGTTAACAGGGAATTCTTGCCTTACCTCAAAGGAGTGAATCTCTAATGGTAGACATTTTTTTTTGACAGAGGTATTCTCTCACTGTTTCTAAGCTCATACTACATAGATTGGTCTATTAATAAGTTTCTATAAAACTCTTTCCTCTTTAACACCCCTAACATCCCTAAAAGTCTTTATTTTGTTTTGATTTTGATAGAAATTCTTGATAAAAATGAATACGGGGGTCTTTGGCATAGGAAAAGGAACTATATAATATTAATCATCTGCTAATTTTTCATTAAAAAAGACATTGAATTACCCCAATGATCATGAATGAACTAGTGGCCCATAAATAACTTAGCAGATAACCCTATATCTGAAACATAAAGGTTTAATCAGAATTTAGATAGTTCCAAAGATCCATGGCCTATTAAGAGTAGCTGCAAAAAAGTAATTTATTGGGGCATCTAGGTGGTGCAGTGAATAGAGCTCCAGCTTTGAAGTCAAGAGGACCTGAGTTCAAATTTGACCTCAGACACTTAATACTGCAAGTCACTTAACCCCAATTGCCTCAGCAAAAAAAAAAAAAAAAAAAAAAAAAAGTAATTTATTACTAGAATAATTTCCTTAAGGGAAGAGAAACTGTTTTTCTTTTTTGTCTGTGTAACCTCAATGCCTTGCATAGGGCCTGGCATATAGAAGGTGCTTAAATGTTTGTTGAATTGAGTTATGAGGAGATAAACATTTATTGTGATGACCAACACAGACAATTGTTGGAAAAGAAGGTGCTACATGATAGTGAGGGTGATTGGTAAAGATGCTGATGATTCTTTCATTCTCAGGTCTTTTGTGTGTCCATGATCTGCCCATGCCCTTAAATATGAGTTCAGTTGGAATTGGCAGGTTTCATTACACAGAGCAAGATGCACTATGTGTGATAGGTGACTTTTGAATCACTACTTGTTTTAGTTTTAATTAAGCACATTCAGAGCATTATATTGGTCTAGTTTAGCAAATGATATATAATTGGGGGAGCTTCTGAATCATTTTAACCCCAGCAACTGTAAAAATGAAAAATCTTTCTTTGTAAAGACTGATTTCCATACTTTCTGTTCTCCTCCTCTCAGGGTACAGGACAGTAGATGCATTATTACAACGGATGTTTGAATCTGAAATCTCTCCAGAAGACGAAGGACCTTCCTTGGATGAGATATTGAACCTTTCACCCAGTGATATGTATCCAAAGAATCCAACCTTTGAAAATTCTGCATAGCCCCAGTTTGCCAAGGGAACACAATTGGAAATATGAGTGGTATCATTTTTTGGCATATGCTATCTGGGAAATGTTTATTTCTCCTTTGCGTTTTCATGAGTCTGCTAAAAGCCCCTTTATGCAGCTGAGGAAGTTGGGAACTATCCTCTCTCAGATATCTGGGTGATTTTTTTTTGTCATGGGACCAGGATAACTTTTTAGCTCAGAACCCATCAGAGACTCTTTATTTTATACAGCTATTTTGCCTGAAATTGAAAAGAAACTTTGAAAACAAATAGGGAATATTTTATGCAGGGATTATTAATAGCACTTACTGTGCATGCATGTGTACATATGGATTTTTATTTCAATGTGTATATAAAATCCTAGTCGTTTATTTTTACACAATATTTTGCTATCCTATTAAATAGATGTTGTCATGTTCCAAGAATTTAAAGTAATTAAATAATTAATGGAATATTTTTGTAAAATATGAATGTGGGAATAAATTTAAGTAGAGATTATATTGTTATAGTATGAGTTTTGAAATATCTTTTTCCATTTTGACTTCTTAAAATCCATTCTTAGTCCTTGGTGATTTTATGTTAGTACCAATGAACTGGGAATTTTTTTCCCTCCATAATTTCATAATAGCAAGTATTTGTATAGTTGCTTTAAGGTTTATAAAACACTTAAAAATATTATCTCATTTTATCCTCACAACAGCCCTGGAAGGTGGATGCTATTATTACTCCCATTTTACAAATGAGGAAACTGAAGCAGATAAATTAAGTGACTTGCTCAGTCTGGTAATTGTAATTGTTTGGGAGATGGATTTGAAATTAGGTCTTCTTGCCTTTAGCAAAATGATGTAATGAAAACCATTTCTGTTTGATTTCTTTAAAAGAGTCAATTTTTTTCCCCATGAGGACAAATAGCCAGGAATGACAATTTGGACCATTAAGAATATTATGTAAGGGACTAGAGTTAAATGTGACTTGGAAGAGCCAGGCACTGAAATCCACATTTGGTGGCTGAGGGTAAGGGCCAATCCCATGTTGGCAAACATTGGGAAAATTTATTCTCTTCTCATTTCTATTGTGTGACAGTGACTTCATCCCTACTGTGAACAAATGCACTCATTCTAGGGAAGGGTTTTAAATAAACACACACACATACGTGTATGACGTGTGATAGCCTTATTTACTCTTTTTCCCACTACTCCACCTAGTTCCTACTCCCATTAGACTGTAATGTCCTTGAAGGCAATGACCTTGTTTTCCATCCCCACAGCCCTGCATAGTGTCTTGCACATGGTAGGTACTTGATAAATGTTTGTTGAATGATACAATAATAGTAACTTCCAACTCTGGACAGCCACGTAGGATTCTATTCTATTCCTCAAATACTTAGTAAGTGCTCAATGTGCATAAGATATTGTGCTAGGCCCCAGGAATGCAAAGAAAAAACAAATAATAGCTAATATTTTTACAGTCATTGATAAGAATTTAAAGCAAAATCCTTTGTCATGATTTGGTTGTTGTAACAAGCCTGAGAGGTAGGGGAAAAATAAGAAAACTGGAGCCCAGAGAAATTAATGACTTGCCCAGGAGAACCGAGCTCTGAGTGTCTGAGACAGGATTTGAACTCAGGTTTTCAGACCCCAAGCCCACCACATGCTTGCCCCAGAAAAGAGATAGTGCCCCAATTCAAGGAACTTACATTCTGTTGGGGCTGAGGATATGATATATATACATAGGCAAGGAATACAAAATGCACACAAGTATAAAGGGGAGGAAGGAAAGGAGGAATATAAGGAAGTCAGGGTGAAAACTGACCTCAAAGTGAAAGAGGCTCAGTTTCAGGCTCTTGTGACCCTGGGCAAGTCATGGGCATCTTAGCAACTGCCTAGGACCCTATATTGCCAAGAAAGAACGATCTGCATTGATAGTGGAAATTGTTTTGGTTTTTTTTGGTAAGAGTCCCAATATCTAAGAAGATCAAGAGGGAGGCTGTACTTGAGCTGAGTTTCATCAGAGAGCTGATATGAGGGGGGAGGTCATTCCAGGCATGGGAGATTTTATATGCAAAGGCATGGAAGCAAGAGATGCAATATGTGTAAAGAAAATGGCAGGTAGACTAGTTTGTTTGGAATGTAAGATGCATGATGGAAAATAGTATGAAATAGTTGTGGAAAGGTAGGTTGTTGCCCGAGTGTGAAGGGATTTAAATGTTATATTTTGCTCAGATTTGAATAAAAAATATCTATAAAGTCTCTAAGATGTGCAATGTATTGTCCTAGATGCTGTCAGTACAAAGACAGAGACTACACAAACCTTCCTTTAATTTGTCTCACTTAGAAAATGGGTTGGAACTTTGAGAGACCTAAGTGGTCTGTTCAAAGCAATAATGAACCCTCATCCCGAAGGAGTAGTGATGAAACATGCTACTCACCCACTCCCTTGATGGACTCAGGGTAAAGAATGAGATGTGCTTTTTGAACACAGACAATATAAGACTTTGTTTTATTTGATGACATGTTGAAAAGCCTTTTTTTTCAGTGAGGCAGAAGGAAAAGAAAGCTTTATTAATTAAATTAAAAATAAAATAGATTGGATGAGAACTTTTTTTTATTAAAGCTTTTTATTTTCAAAACATATGCATGGATACTTTTTCAGCACTGACCCTTGCAAAACTTTGTATTCCAAATTTTCTCCTTCTACCCCTATCCCCTTTCTTAAATGGCAAGAAATCCAATATATATTAAACATGTTAAATATATATGTTAAATCTAATATATGTATACAAGTTTATACAATTATCTTGCTGCACAAGAAAAAGATCAAAAAAGGAAAAAAATGAGAAAAAACAAAATGCAAGCAAACAACAACAAAAAGAGTGAAAATACTATGTTGTGAACCATACTCATTTCCCACAGTCCTCTGTCTGGGTACAGATTGGCTCTCTCTAACACAAGATCATTGGAAATAGCCTCAATCAGTGAGATAACCTTTACCACTGATGTCTAAGATTGAGATCCTTGGTTTCTAGAACTGCAATTAAAGTAGTCTTAATACCTTTTTTGGAGAGCTGTAGAATAGGGCAGAGAAGAATTGATAGGACTGAACTAGAGGACCAGTTAAAAGCCCCTTCTAGTCCTGCATTTCTAGGTTCCCTTCCCATAATATGCAATCAACCTTGCGGCCATTAGGTGGCCTCCCCACTCCATCATTTACCTTCAGAAGCATGATGGATGGACTCTTGCCTTCAGAGCCGCAGCCCAAGGAGTGGGCAGGAACCTTTCCAGCCTCACTACTCATGTTTTCCACTTCTGAAACAAAAAGTGGGGTGGGAGAATAGTTTAAATGGAGCTCTTTTTCTGTCTAAAAATTGATCCAACAGAGATGATTACTAAAAGATCATAATTTATACTCTTAAATCTTTAGTGGCTGAGAGAAGTCAAACAGCAAATAGAACACTATTTCCATGTAACTAGGTGCATACCTACAATATTGATTGATCGCCCCATTAATAAATCCCTCAGAAATATCTATCACTAGGATATTTACATGGCAAAAAAACTGGAAACTTTCCTGGAAGATCTCAAAATTGCAGAAATTTGGGATAGAAAAGGTAGTTTATTTATTTTGAGCATAAAGGTGATTCAAGTAAATTATGATGGCTGAAAAAACTGGGTGGGAAATGAAGCCCAATGGTGGGGTTTTGCTTTTGTTTAAAATAAGAGGATTTAATTTTGGTTCTTTTAGAATTTATAATTCCTTTGGGGAGCAGGGGTGGAAAATGGCCTCAGGCCAATTGATTTCTTCTTTCTGTTCCTGCTTACTTGATGTAATCACAAAAAGCAGGGTGTCTGTGTGTGTACACGTGCACAGATTACAGAAGTAAAGAGGTATTAAATGTTAACAAAGTGCAAAGATGTTGCCACTCTTTTCTCTTTGTTGTTATTCAGTCATTTTTCAGTTGTGTCCAACTCCTTATGACTCCATTAAGGGTTTTCTTGGCAAAAAAAATTATAGTTTGCCCTTTCTCTCTCCAGTTCATTTTACATATGGAGAAACTGACGCAAACAGCATTAAGTGACTGATCAGGGTCACACAGCTAGTAAATGTCAAGCCCAATTTGAACTCAAGAACATGGACTTTCCTGACTCTAGACCTGGCATTCTATCCACCACATCACATAGCTGCCCCTTCTTCCTTTACAGAATGCAGAAATTTCTCCTTGATAGAATTAGAAGGAAAACTGGCCTATTTGTACATGGACATCCATTTTTGACATGAGGGGAAAAATCTTCCCTCTCCTTCCTGGTTCTTCTGATAGGTACAGGAATCCAGCTCCTTAGGAGACACTTAAACCAGCAGGGAATAGAGACACACTCTCCAGAAGGACACAGACCCACTGGAGAATCAGCAACTGGAGGGAAGAAGCAACTTCCACAAATGCGCAGAAGAGACAAGGATCCATAGATCCAAGAAAGATCTAGGTCTGGAAATCAAGAGTTGAGTTATTGGGAGGACATAACTCTGGATACCAGCCCAGCAACCTACCCAAACTGGAAATTGCATCCTTCCTACTAAAAAAAAGTTCTTTTATACTGATTTTAATATAATTGGTTTCTTTTGTAATCCTATATATTTTACTTTGTGAATTTAAAAACATTCTAAGAAGGGATTTTCACCAAACTACCAAAGGAGTCCATAATTCAAAACAGGCTAAGAATCCTGTCAGGATCGACACTATAAGCTCCATGAAGACAAGGAACAAGTTTCATTAAACTTTGTTTTTTAAAGTGGCAGGCAGCATTCTATCCTATACGGTAGATGCTTAATAATACAATTATGGGATCTCTGTTAAATGGAGTGCCTGCTAAACAAGATAAAGGCAGTATCTATATTTAAATCTACATCTATACACATTAATATTTGTTTATTATATACCTGCTACATATAATTATATATGTATATAAACACATCTATGTATTAGAAGCAATAGATCTATATGTATATATTGATGTATTAGAGGCAGTATGTATATGTATACACCCTACATGTATATATGGATATATGTAGTATGTGTGTATGTGTATATATAAACACATACACACAGAGCTAAACAAGACACAGGAGACAGTGGGGCAGGGGCTCTCCGATGACTTGTCCAAGTCAGCATCTCTGTGCAAGGATCCATTTCAAGGATCTGCAGCCTCGCTGGTGCAGGCATTCTCTTCAGTGTTGCACATCCTGCCCCTCTCTCTGAGAACCACTTGGGTCCAGACCCTCAGCCTGCAGTGGGGCTGGTGGGCAGGATTCTCCAACTTAAGAGGGAGGCTTCAGGTTAGGAGACCCGGGAGATTAAGCTGGGCTGCCCCACAGATGACAGAGCTGGTCATCACGTCTGAACCTGAAGTCTTCATGGTTCTATAATAACAATAGTTTGAATTTATACAACGCTTTAAGAATTATGAGAAGCCCATTATTGTTTCCAGGGTCTGATGAATAAACCCAGAGAATCCAAATGGAAGATGAGTTTCCTATAGATAATGAAGAAGAAAAGAAATGAACAAGTACTTATTTAACACCTATGTTGGGGCAGGATGGGCAGCTGGATGTCTTAGTGGATAGAATGCTGGGTCTATAGTCAGGAGGACCTGAATTCAAATCCAACCTCATCAACCAAGCTCTCTGACCCTGGGCAAGTTATTTAAACATGTTTGGGTCCTTGATCCCATAAAACTGCAATCTAATACTTCTCTCTTTTCTCCACCTTTAGTCTCTACTCCACCTCTGGCTTTTTTCCATCTGCCTACAAATGTGCTTGGATCTTCCATCTCTCCCAGCTTAAAAAAGCTTCTCCTTGATCCGAATACCCCCTCCAGCTACCATCTCATCTGTCTTCCTTTCAGAGCTAACCTTGAAAACTATTATTGGTTACAAAGGAGGACTTCTTAGAGTGGGGGGAGATTAAAGAGGGGTGGTAACAGTGCTGCTAAAAAAAGAAAAGAAAAACAAAACATCATCAATGAAACAGTTTTTTTAAAAGCATCTAAGAGAGCAGAAAAAAACCAGAAGGGAACAACAGAAATGAAAGGGAGTGTTGGTGCTTTCCTGTTAAATTTAACACCCACTTTAAAAAATTATGTCACAAGTTCACAGCTTCGTATACAATACTAATTTCTGTTTGTATATTGTGATGTTAGTATTTGTTGATGTTTAAGTTCCTAATAAAGAGAATGTTTGTTTTAAAAATTGTCTACACTTCATGCTCCCAATTCTCACCCTTCCCTCTTTCCTCAATCCTTCCATAATCTGGTTTCTGTCACTACTACTCTAATGAAATTTCTTCCTCAAACATTGCTGATGATTTCCTGGTCGCTCTTTCCCCCCCTTTGAGCTTCTATCTTCTGTGACCTCTCCTCAGATGAGAAATGATCTTAATCTAGAAAGGCTAAGGTCATCCACTGCATCCTGGATCATTGCCAGTTTTCCTGACTTTTGTCCCACCACTGGATTTTGGTGGCTGAAGGAGAGTTTGAGACTGACCTCTTTGCACAGCCCTGAATCCCTTAAATCTAATTCAAGCTTACCTCAGACCATCACCCTTATGATGTCTTTGGTCCTTTTAAAAAATGAAGGACAAACAACACTCACAGGATCTTGTTAGCACATTCTCCTTTCTCAGTTTCAGAAATACCACATTTGCTGGTTTTCAATCCTATCCATTTAACTGCACCTCTGTCTCTTTTGTTGGAACGTTGGCCAGTTCCTGAATGATAACTCAATCAATAAGCATTATTAGCATATGCTGAGGTACTTTGTGCTGGACATTGGGGTACAAAGATGATAGTAAGATGGAGATGATTAGGAGAAACATATACATACAAGGATAAAAAGAGGAGATGGAATAGGAGCTGGACTGTAATTTCATTAATATAAATAAGGAACACCCAGACAGGAAAATTCCCTCTATCTGTGCAGATTGGCAACTTTTCTATAACTGGAGAGCTGCCTAAAACACAGAGAAGTCCATGGTAACACAGCCATGATGCCTATAAAGTCAAAATAAATACAAAGTAGGTTTTCTTGTTGTTTGGTCATTTCAATTTTGTCTGACTTTTTGTATGTCATTTAGGGTTTTCTTGGCAAAGATATCAGAGTAGATTGCCACTTCCTTCTCCAGCTCATTTGATGGATGAGGAAATTGAGGTAAACAGGGTTAAGTGACTTGCCCAGAATCAAACAGTTACTAAATGTCTGTGGCTGGATTTGGATTCAAGTTCTCCTGATTCTAGGCCCAGTGCTTTATCCACTGTGGCACCTAGCAGACTTATAGTAGGTAGAATGCAGTGTGAGTACAGAGACAAGCAAATAGATCCTTAATTTGATGTTCTCATGGGACTGTTCCTTCTCATCCCTTTGCTGCCAATTTGTTTTTATTTTCATATTTTCAGTTACCACCTTTATGCAATATGACTCAGTTTTGTATCTTTAGTCATGATCTTTCTTGACTTTTGAAATCCACACCTCCAGTTCCATATGGGACATTTCTATTTAGGAACCCTAAAAGTACCTCAAACCTTGAGTCCAAAAGTGAGCTTATTTTGGTTACTAGTGCCATTCATTCCCCAAGGTTTGATTATATTCTTTATTAAGATTGTTCTAAATATCCTGGGCAGAAGCTAAGTAGGGCAGGATAGAGGGTGGGCCCCTATTTGCCTCAGTTCCTCATTTGTAAAAGAGGGACAAGCTGGAGAAGGAAATGGTAAACCACTCCAGTGACTTTGCCAAAAAAACTCCAAATGGGATCATGAAGAGTTGGACATGAACAAACAATAATAACAAAATATCCTGCCAAACTTCTTATAAAAAATAAGATTAATATAATAAAAACAAAAACAAAAATCAAGGTGTTGTGCTCCAAACTCCATCTCCAGAACCTAATGGTGGAAAAATGATGATGATGATGATGATGGAAAATGTAATTTAAAGTTGAAATGATGTTTCTTTTCCATTAATAATAGCAAACAAGTTTCTCCTTGAATTCTCTTTTTTCCTCCCAGATCATTTGGCATCTTAGATGTGAATATTATAGCTAGGTAAGAGCACAGGTATGGAGGCCTGATTTCTCAGTTAAGGTAGTTTTTAATGACTCCAAACCATTTTTTTTTGAGAGGATAGGGAAAAGTGAAGAGCAAGAACGTGCAATTACATAAGACTGAAACTAATAATACATGAAACTGGGGACTTTTTCCCCTCTATTTCATAGATGAAAAGTGGAAAGGAAGTGTAAAGTTTTAATAGTCCAAGGCTCTCATGGTACAGAAAGGGCTAAGGTTCAGAGAAGTTAAATCCAAGGTCACACAGGTAGCAAGTGGCAGGTATGGGATCTGACTCAATTTTCTTGCTCCCATCATACAGAAAAAAGGTGCTGTGGAGTGGCAACTGCTCAAAAAGGCAAAGAAGGTATCAGGAAAAACTTTCTATCAGAACTACCCTGAAATGGAATAATAGGCCTCTAGGGGAAATACTGGCTTCCCCTTCACTGAAGGTCTTTGAACAAAAGCTGGATCATAGAGCATCAGCCATGTTGCAGAGGGGATTCATTCTCAGATTGTCACCGATGTGACTTCCAGCTCTAGAATTCTGTGATCCTCATGCCAAATCCAACATACTTTATACATTACTGTACATAGATGATTGTCTTCAATTCCAGAATCCCATCCCAAACTCCATCAGTCAATGTATTTTTTGTTTTGTATCAAATAAAGAAGAAAAAGTATGCTTCTTGAAGCTCTGACTTTGAGGCTACCTTGTACCTTCCTTTATATGGAAACAGGAATGGATCCTGAGGGAACTATCCTGTTGCTAGGAAACCAGATTTTAAGTTTTTATTTAAATGGAAGATCTGGCACAAATGGGTGAGCAGATGGGAAGCAGCAACACTGAGACAACACTAATGTGGAAGCAATGTTTCTAATTGGGCTGGAGTTTAAAGTCCTGTAACTGGTCATCTGGCAAGTAGGGCAATAGTGCCAGGGACAGAGGGTGGGTTGAAAAGGGCTCTAACACAAGGCATCAGTACTGTCAGGGTGCTGCACACACAAGACTGAAAAGACTTGCCTCTTTCTTTTTACTGGAATACGTAGATAAATACATATTTAATTTATTATTAATTTGCTATATTAATACCTATCTTCATAGGATTATTCTGGCTATAAACATACACTCTGACTCTAAATTTATTTGGGTCCAAGAGAACTGAAACTTGTTTTAATATCAAAAAAATAGCATTAAGTATTTTGCTCCTATAATCTGACAAGCATTAACCAAAAATTAGATGTTTCATCAAAACCAAACTTTTAACTATATATATAGTGGCAATGGGAAAAATATTTATTTGAATCTATTTAATTTTCAAAAACTTTTAGGTAGAATATAAGCTCTTTGAGAACAGGGATTGTTTCAATCTATATTTATATCTCTAGGGCCTATCTCAATGCCTAGAAACTAGTAGGTGCTTAAGAAATGGTTGTGAATTGATTGATTGAAAGGTTCTTAGTCAACCATCATTCATTAAAAATGTGCATTGTACTAAATGTCAGGAATACAAAAAAAGGCAAAAAACCTGATCTTTAACTTTAGGAAACCCACAATGAACCATGGGAATCATTGCTTGTTACTCTATTTATTTATTTTTTTGATCAGTTGCTTTTTGATCATGTGCAACTTTTCAAGACCCCATTTGGAATTTTCTTGGCAAAGATACTGAAGTGGGTTGTAATTTCCTTCCCATTTTACAGATGAGCAAATAGTGTGAAGTGATTTGTCCAGAATAACAATTAGTAAGTGTCTGAGGCCAGATTTAAACTCAAGATGAGTCTTCCTGATTCCAGGCCTGGTACTTTCTCCACTGTACCACCTAAAACTTCTCATTTACTTGTTATTTATACACATTAATTTTTAATTTTTTTAACTTAACATTTTAAATTGATTTTTAAAATAACACAAGCATTTCCAAATATATTCCTTGCCTCCTACCTAGGGAGTGTTCCCTTATAAAAGAGAATAAAAAAAAAGAAAAAAAGTTCACAAAAATTAGCCAAACTATAAAATGAATGTGACAGTATTGACAATATTCCATGCTCTCATCTCTCCAAAGAAAGGAGGAAAGTACATTTTCTTATCTCTCCCAAGTTAAGCTTTGTCATTATAATCACACTAGTTGTGCCATTTTAAAAAGAGCAAGGACTGGGCTAGGCATATTAAGTATAGGAAAACTGTAGACTTGCCCTTGGGAAAGTCCAGCTCTAAAACTTTTTATCATTCATAATGTGGCTGGTACCTTAAATAACAAACAAACTGTAAATTGTCTTTACTTCCTCCTTGAGGACTATCTACTATAAAATGATTTCATTGTTGCAAAGTATGAAGAATATTTCTAAAGTGTATTCTCTTTCAACCAAGGTCCACAGGCTTCCTTTCTAACTGCTGGTTAGAATCACAGAATAAGATAATTTTACAATTTCAAGGCACCATCATCTATACCTGATACTTGAAAAGAATCCCCCAAGAAAGTTCTGGGATGGCTGGAAACCCACAGTACAGATGTTGGGAGTGACTAGACAGTCAAAGGCACTGACAAATGCTGGCAGTCCAGCACTCAGAGTGAGATAGCTCAGGCCCAGGGGTTCCCAGGTTCCTAGTACTCTGGCCTGAGATGTTAGACTGGGCCCTAAAGAGCCAGAGCTCTGAAATTCAAAGTCCTGGGGAGGGCGCAGCACAGGAACTCAAATGACCCAGGTCAAGACCAAGAAGAGCCAACCACCCCATCCCAAGCTCAGGAGGAATTGAGCTTAGCCTTGACCCAAAGCCCCAATTTAGGAATAACGCTGGAGAAGTGAGTTAAATGAAGACATCAACAACTATAAAGAATAACGATTGTAGATTCAAGGAAATCAAAAAACCTAATCTAGAAGAAAATAATTCTACAACAAAAAGAAGCAGCAATTCAATGGGGGAAAAAGATTTTCCACAAGAATATGTAGAAGAAATGAAGTGAAAGATGAAAATAAAAAATGAAATAAAAGTCAGGGAGGAATTAGAAAGGGTACAAATAGTTTTGAATAGAAAGTTGTATACTTTATTCAAATCATGCATTCTGTGAAGATTTAAACTAAATGGAAATTAATGATTCCCACAAAAAAAACCCCAACAAAAAACAAAGCTATCTTAGAAAATCAAAAGACTGAAAAAAAAAAAAACCATCAGAAGAAGGTGTTGGTTTGTTGTTCAGTTGTTTTTAGTCATGTTCAACTCTTAATGACCCCATTTGGAATTTTCTTGACAAAGATACTAGAATAGTGCCATTTCCTTTTCCAGGTCATTTTACAGATGAGGAAACTGAAGCAAACAGGATTAAGTAACTTGCCCAAAGTCACAGCTATTAAGTGTCTGAGACTGGATTTGAACTCAGGAAGATGATCAACTCTATCCATTGTGTCACTTAGCTTCCCCTAAAAACATCTGGATATCTGCTATCAAAAACAGTTGACCTAGAAATCAGGTCAAGGAGAGATAACTTTAGAATCACTGAATGTAAAAACGGAATAGCATATTTCAAGAAACTGTAAAAATACCTAGATCTAGTAGAACCACATATGTAACATATTCTTCCAAGTTTCCAGGTCACATACACCAGCTGGAATTCTTTTAATGGATATATAGGTTTTGCATCATGAGGCTTAATTAAGGCACTAACTTAAATAGAAGGTTTTGGATTTATGACAAGTTTGAGATCTGTTACAATTAAATGCTGAGTTGTGGAAGCCCCACCTTTGTTTTTGTTTTTTTTTTTTTTTTTTCCCTTGGACATCATTAGATGCTTTAGGTTTTAAGATTTTAAGGCTATCAGAATTTTATCATTTGTCTAACACTGGTATAGTTCCATAGACCTATCATTCCACTAGAAATATTTATCCTATTTGTTTTACTTTTTGTTTAAAATCTGTTAGAAGTATTACTGGCTATTTAGATTTCTATTCCATTTCAGACTTTATGTTCTATTTTAATACTTAGTATAAACTTTCATCTTTTCCTGCACTCTTGATCTCCTTTGGGAAACTTTAAGGTACCCCTTTAGAGCTAGAAAAATTCAACACAAAATAAGTATAAAGGAAGCCAAGGACCTGAATAGAATCTTAGAAAAGTTAAATATGATAGAACTCTGGTAATTCCTGAATGGAACAGAAGGGAGTATATCTACATGTATATCTATATGTCTGTCTGTCTGTCTATCTATCTCTTAGATATGAATAGCACCTTTACAGACTTTGACTAAAGGGCATAAAAAAATCTCACAAATGCACAAAAATAGTGATATTAAGCATATCTTTTACTGACCACAATGAAATAAAAATTATATTTTTAAAAGGGCTGTTGAATAAAAGATTAAAAATCACCTGGAGAGTAAGTAGCTTAATTCTAAAGAATTAGTGGGTCAAAGAATAATTACAGAAGTGACCTATATCTTCATTAATGATAATGTTAAGAATGAAGCAACATACCAAAATATTTGGGATGCACCCAAAGCAATCCTTAGGAAAAAATTCATCTCTAAACACTTGCATCAATAACAACAACAAAAATAGATCAATGAATTAAGCATTCAAATAAACAAAAAATAGAAATTTCTTAAATTAATTAACTTAAATTAACTTTAAAATTTCAATTAAATAGCACAATAGAAATCTGGAAGTTCATAGAAAAGATGAATAAAATTGAAAGCAAAAACCTCATTGAAAAATTACAATTTTGGAGGGAGGGGAAGATAAGTTTTTAGCTAATCTAATAAAAAAGAAGAGAAACCAAATTTCTGGTATCAAAAATGAAAAGATGAATTCTCAATCAATAAAAAAGAAATGAAACATTTTATGAAACAATTTGATATAATTATATGAAGATAAAACTGACAACTTATATGAATGCATAAATATTTTATAAAAATATAAAATATCCAAAATAAGAAATAGGCAATTTAAGTAACCCAATCAATCTCAGAAGAAATTAAACAAACTATATATTAACTTCCAAAAAGGAAAACATAAATTTACAAGCAAATTTTATCAAATATTCAAATAACAATAATTCAAATATATAAACTTTTAAAAATAACAAAAAGCCAGACAAATAAAGGATATGAACAGGCAGTTCTTAAGGGAAGAAATTCAAGCTATCTTAAGTCACATGAAAAAATGTTCCAAATCATTTATAATCAGAGGAATTCATATTAAAGTAATTCTGAGATTCTATCTTATACCCAGAGCTATGGAAAAATAGACACACTGATGGTGAAGCTGTGAATTAAATACAAACTAATCTGTAAAACAATTTGTAACTATGTCCCCCAAATTATCAAAAGTGTGCAAACCCTTTGATCCGGTGATACCACAACTAAACCTATACACCAGAAAGATATTTTTTCAAAAGGAAAAGGCCTTATACATACATAATATTTGTAGCTTTTTGTAGTTCCAGAGAAGTAGAAACTAAAAAGCTGCTCATTGTTTGGAGAATGGCTGAACAATTTATGACATGTGAATGTATGAAGTAATATTATTCTGTCAGAGATGAGAAGGGAGATGGTTTCATGGAAACCTGGGAGGCATTGTATAAACTTATACAGAATGAAGTAAAAAAAAAAAAACAACTCATTTAAGGCAATAATTTATAACATCTTCTGCTAGAAAAGTGATGCACTAATACACAGAATAAGACACATTTTGGACATAGCTAATCTGGAAGTTTGCTTTACTTGACCATGCTTATTTGTTAAAAGAGTTTTGTTTTCCTTAATATTCCCCAGATTTTTGCAGACAGAAAGATTGGAGACAAAAAAAAAAAAGCTTATCTGGCAATTTAAAAAATTAATTAAAAAAAAAGATGGAATCACACAGGAACCCAAGCTTCTCCTACTTCGCACAGCTTGGTTTTTCTTTCTTTCTTTTTTTTTAAAATAGTATTCCATTTTCTAAATACATGTAAAGATAGTTTTCAACATTCATTTCTGTAAGACCTTGTCGTTCAGAGTTTTCTCCTTCCCTTTCCCACCTTCTCCCCTCATCCCAAACAGTGAGCAATCCTATATAGGTTAAATATATGCAATTCCCCTAAACTATTTCCATATTTGTTATGTTGTACAAGAAAAATCAGATCAAAAGGGAAAAAACCATGATAGAGAAAAACAAACAAAAAAAGGTGAAAATAGTATGCTTCAATCCATATTCAGTCTCCATTGCTCTCTCTCTGGATGCAGGTGGAATTTTCCATTCCAAGTCTATTGGAATTGCCTTGAATCACTGCATTATTGAGAAGAACTATGTCCATCACAGCTGATCATCACATAATCTTGTTACTGTATACAATGCTCTCCTAGTTCTGCTCACTTCACTTAACATCAGTGCATGTAAGTCTTTCTAGGCTTTTTTGAAATCAGCTTTTCAGTTTTCTTACGTTGTCCCTATCATTTTTTTCTTCACATCCAATTCTGTGGCTGAGTCTTCTGAAATTTGTTTTCCCAAAATGAAGAGTGCCTATCAGACGATTCTCCTTTACCACAAACAATGGGAGGAAGAAGTCTCTTCTTTTCAAGTTTCTCTTCATTTCTATCTCAGCAATTAGTTATTCTTATTAGTAAAAATTAGATCCAGAATATAAAATCTGTTGGTTTTTCCACTTCTTAGAAGATGAAATTATCATTCAGAAAAGTCAGGAAGTTATTAGCTGCTTAGATTTTGGCAGAGAGTCTCTCTCTCTCTCTTTGGATGTCTGGATAACTGAAGGCCCCCCCCATCATTACTGTCATGCTTCTGTCAGGCTTGTGATCTTTTCCCAGACCATTCATTCTTATTTCCTGCAATGTGCCCACAGAGAACAATTACAGGGATCTTGAGTTACCACAGCATAAATAAATAAGGGTTTCATATACAAATCAACATTATTGGGTTTTCCCTTTGACTGTCTCTGACTATGAAGAGATGTCTCTTGATTATTGCTCAGTGATGAATTGCAATCTTAAATATATTCTATCAAATTGAACTTAACATTTAATTCAATTATCTGTGCAGGTCCATCTGTTTTCTCTGGGTCTTACTACATGAAGTTTACCTTTCTGCTTGTTTCTTTGTTGGTATGTCTTATATTATTGTCTTTTACACATTATTTATTAAATGAATAAAAAGACAATTATTAACAGTCTCAGTCAATAAGTACTTATTAAGTCTTTTTTTATGTGCTAGGCTATTTCAAAACATATAAGTGATTTGGAACACAAAAATATTCCAAATCACTCAATCAGAGAAATGCATATTAAAGTAACACTGAGGTTCCACCTCATACCCATCAGATTGGCATAGTTGACAGAAAAGCAAAATGCCAAATGTTGGAGGGACTGTAGGAAAAAAGGTACATCAACAAAGGTACTATTAGTTGAGCTGTGATTTGGGTAGAGTTAATCTGAAAAGAAATTTGGAATTATGATCCCAAAGAAACTAACCAATTACCATTTATTGAGCACTTATATACCAGTCATCGTGGTAAGCACTGGGGATATAAAAAGGAAAAAGTCTCTGCCCTCACAATCTATTGGGGGAGACAACATGCAAATGACTATGTATGAAGAAGCCACATACAATATAAAGTATGCAATTCATACCATGCATTGGGTGAACATGAAAGATATTGCTACAAACATAAAAGACAGTTTGTTTTCAAAGAGCATTATATTCTAATGGGTTAGAGAACAAATACGGGATTGTGGTTGCCAAGGATGAAAATTTTGGTTTGGAAGTTAGAAAAATGCTAAGAGTCAAAGGTGAGTATAATAAAGCACACTTTAGGGTATAACAATTGTAGAATTGATTTGCTAGTGGTTTTAGAAGTGGAAATTACAAGGGGAGGGAGAAAGAAACTGTCTTAGAATAATTGTTCAGGTGGAAAGTAATTAGGTGCTATTATCTCTATTTTATAGATAAGGAAACTAAGGCAAAATATTGTGCCCAGGGTCACACTGCTATTAAGTCATGACTGAGGCTGGATTTGAATTCAGGTCTTCCTGACTCCAGACTCAGTGCTCTTTCATTGAGCCACTTAGCTGTCCTATAAAATGAGAATAGTATCACTTTTCAGGGTTGTTGTGAGACTCAACTGAGATAGTATTTGTAAAATAGCACAGTCCCCGGCACATAGTAGATGCTGCATAAATGCTTATTCCCTTTCCTTTTCTTCTTGAATTGCTTAAAGTATCAGTCTACATGTCCTGGTCAGGGTTCCATAAGTCAGTGTAGATCAGTAGTGACACCTGAATCCAGGTTTTTCTAGCTTGGAGATTAGTTCTCTCTTAAGCCATACTGACTCTGTTATGCTTATGTTTAGCATATTGTTTAACCTTTTTGTTGATAATTTAGTCATTATGATCAATTACAATATTGTTTTTTAATGTCATGGATGCATTCAGGAGTACATTAGCTTCTGCCAAATATAACAAACATTAATTAAATTAAATGACCCCTGAAGTGGTTATTTTTATAAAAGTGATAAGTCCTATCTTCCCCACTCTCACCTCCGGTGTCATGCAACTCTCTTTTCTATGAGTCTATGTTTTTTTTTTCCTATATACTTTTACAAAGAAAATTAAGGGAATGGATTAGATGATATGCAAAATCTCTTCTAGCTTTAGAATTCTATTCTCATTGTAATTTAAGAAGTGAAGGTTTCCAAGGAAACCATAAAGCCAAGTTTGCTATATCAGCCACTCCAGTTTTATACATAATTCTACATTATTAGTGTTTGGCCTGTGAATAGATGTTTCTTCTGTGGAGTAAAATTTGCGAACCTTGTGACCCTTTTCTCTCCCTTTGCAATTTCTAGGTTCCTAGCCACACTCCTGATGGTTGATGTAGCCCAAATGTACCAGGATGAATTGGGTGTTATTGTCTATATGTATACAAAACAGTGATACCAAATGTTTTCAAAATCTCTCATTTTATTACATTTGTCTTTTCTTTTGAGAAACAGTGCATGCCAGAAATAAAGTTGTTCATGAAGTTATTCAATAAACTCTGAGCTGAAAAGGCTTTAAAAAATCCTGATCCCTAGAAAATAAGGAAATAAGGGATAATTTCAAAAGACCAAACAGCCTTAACTCTTATCTCTGAAAACAGTAAGTAGCAATAGTTCATATACAGACATACTCTTTCTCAGAACAAGGTAAAGAATAAAAAGTTTATAAAACAGAAGTTAAAAAATAACAGCCAGAAAATCTTAACTTGTCTGGCACCTTTGATAGCTGAAGAATTCATGTTTTCTTGGCAACTACTCATTTAATTTCCTATTTTGTGTGTCCCAATTCATTCCAACCTTTTAGACTTGGCCTCTCCACATTCTCATCTGATGTTTGAATGCTTCTGGTAAGCCAGCTAGTATAGTTCAATGCTGACTGACAGTAAAATATCTTTCAGTCAAAAGGATATTTTTTGATAGTTAATAATAGCTGTCAATTATATAAATAATCTCATTGATCCTCTTAACAGACCTGTGAGGTAGATAATAGAACTATTTCTCCCATTTTGTAGAAAAGCAAACTGGTTAAGGGACTTGTCTATGGTCACACAGCTAGAATTAGATGTGGGTCTCTTGATTCCATGTCTAGTATTTTTTCCCTTTCATTGGCTTTCCCCTACATCAGGACATTTAGAAAATGAAACATACAGGTTCTAATTGATGTACTTAGGGAGCGATAGAGTGAACCAATTTTTACAACAGGTAGAGGCAAATCCAATTTTATTTTCGTGAACGTTTGCATTCCAAAAGTAACACAATTAGCCGGCTGCGGAAGGATTTTATCTTGCTTGCATAGGACTGTTGAAATACTGCTTTCAGTTTTTCCCTTAAGGATTCCAGAGAAGGAAGACAGCGACAGTCTGATATATTCAACATGATGTGAAAAAAGTCATTCCACATTTCAGAATTTGGAATCCTAAAAGTGTCATAGGATAAAAAAGAATGATAAGTGCTTTTAAAATGGTAACACCTTCAATGACCTCAAAAGGATTGGATTTAATTCAAATCCACAGTTCAGACCATAGCAAATAAAAAAGATGGAAAATGTGACTATAGTAACACAAAACAACTTTAAGGATTTATAGAAATTATTTGACTTTTGGCTAGTGATAGAAGGATTATGATCAGAATCAGACACCCTTCCATTTGACCCATACTGCAGGATGAGGGATTCAGATTGTGTTTATTTGGGATTCTTAAGGCTAGAGTCCAAAATTTTGTACTTATTATAGCTAGAATAATAAGTAAAGGCAGGTATCAAAGACCATCCAGACCCTCAGGAGTTCTTATTTTTTGGTATGGTTGTTGTCCTTCATTCTCAATGAGGACCAAAATGACATCACTATGTTGGGGTCAAGGTACATCATGTTCTCCTGTGACTGACCAGACTAGTACAAGCTGGGAAGGCTGTACCACAGGTTGGGTACAAATGGTTCATGTGAATATTTGGAGTGGAGATGTCTTTAAATTTGCGCATTATCATATTTCTTAGGCTTAATTAGCAGAATGTTGAAGACATTGAACCCCTTAGAATATTTGCTGCCTGAACTGGCAGAAATGCTAAATTTTACTCAAAGGTTAGGAAAAATAAAGATGTCAGTTTTTCCCACTCAAATCACAGACCTCAAGAACCTGTAATCTATAGATCAGAGGTACTAGAGCAAAATAGAAGAAAGGCAGAGAATGTGTTAAAAGTAGTTTGGGCTTGGCACAAGAGTTTTATCAGCTATGATCTAACTTATTCAAGACTCAAATTAAGATTTTGGGGGTGTATTCTGGCTAACCAGGATACACTAAAATAACTAAAATATTTAGTACTAACAAGTATAAAACCATTGCATTTAGGGGAAAAAAAAAGCAGCACCACTCTTTGGTAAAAGGTCCAATGGTCATCCTTTTGTCTCTCTCTCTCTTTTTTTTTTAACAAATGCAGGCATACTACCATCGACAGCTACAATGTCAGTATATTGTCTATGTAGTGAATAGTATACATGATGTATATATGTTATTAGTATATGGCACTTGAAGCCTTGCAAAATGCTTAGACCTGAGATGCAGGTGCTATAACTTCTCTTTACTTTATATACAAGGAAACAGGATTAGAGAGGAGAAATTTTGTGGTTCACAATCACACTGTTTGTGTCTGAGGCAGGATTCGAATCTAGGTTTTCTTGACCTCAAGTTCAGGACTTTGTTCACTAGACCCACACTGCTTCTCAGAATGTAAATACTTTTTAACAAAATATTTTAAGTTCTTTAATTATTAAGCCCTCTTTGATGAGATTCAGGAGTTGGGATAGCATAGTAGATAGGGTCAGGCATGATTTGTAATTTACATGGCTACTCAAAAATCAATTCATTAGAATCTCTGGCTTTGGGGCAACTACTTCAATAATGACCTAACATTCATTAGCTGTGCAGCCTGGGCTAAATTACTCAATGCCTCTGTGACTCAGTTTCTTCATCTATAAAATGATGGATCTGATGGCTTATAAAGTCCACTCGCACTCTAAATGTTCCCGTTATCCTTTTTCTTGAAATTAAGCTAACATTTATTCTCTGTAGAAAATCATGTTATAGAGAGCATCCAGAATAAAAACACATTGTTCTGTGCCTTAGGCAGCCCACAGTCTGATAGACACCCTATTTTGGTGGTCAGTTTCTAGTTCTTCTTTCCTTAAAAGGCAAAGAAATTACATATTTCCTTCAATGCACTGGCTTCTCATGAATGGATTTGTGGATCATTTCATTCTAGGTGGATCCATTTCTACCTGTCTACTTGTCTTTTCACACTAAAATACATAATTTATAACCATAAAGTCTACCTTTTGAAAATTCCTTCAGGTTTCCAGACTCCCTGGTCATTTTTCACCTTCATATACGTGCCAAACAGCATGCAGTATGCTGTTGCAGCAATCCCAAAGTAATCAGTCTACAAATAAAACACATATAAAACATCATTTATAATTAACATGGCTACTCAAAAATCAATTCATTATAATTTCTGGCTCCTGGGGCAACTATTTCAATGCTGACCCAAATTTCCCCAAACAAAGAATTCAAGTCGCTTTTCTCATGGTTTTAATACTTATCTCTGCTGATTCTCAACTGATGTTCACCCCCAGACACACACATATATATTTTAATATTCAAATTGGTCATCAGAAACCCCAAATCATTCCAAAGGCTTGTAAAATAATAAACCAAAATTCTCAGAATGAGTAATTCCATACCTGATAGTTCCAAGGCTTTTGGCACAACATTTCAACACATTGAAAACCAGAGGTTTCACACCTTGCTGTAAATGCAGTTCCTTTTGGGAAAAGGGTCATATCTATACTTTGACCCAAGTCAATTAAAGCCAATCCATGAGATAAATCATCTATTCCATTGTCCTGTTCCAGGAACCTGAATTTGAGTTAAAAAAAAAAAAAAAAAAGTTGGTTGCCATGGAAATAAAGAGCTGATAAACAAAGATTAAGAGGATTCTTGACAAGAAGGAATGTTACTTGCCTTTCTCCAATTATAAAATTGTCGGGTTTAATATCTCCATGAATGATCTCACAGCCATGAAGTTGTTCTATCATGTGAAGAATTTTTATTGTAAAATAGAGAACTAGTGCTTGTGGCATCACTTTTTCAGGAGTGTTTTTGTAAAGATTAATAGCATTCTGTAAACAGAAATGACATTCTTTATTAGCAGCAACATGATTACAACAAAGATTTAAAATCAGCTATCAATGCCCCCAAATCCCTCTCCATTTCTAAAAAGCTAGCCTCCAATACTGAACAGAACTCAATCAGCCACAAAAATCTACACTGCAAATAGAATTACTTATCTAATTGAATTGCAAGATAGAATGTACTTACTAGTAATGTTCCATAACTGTATAGATCACCAACCAACACACTGCCATTATGGAAGAAATGAGCAGCATCAAACTGGATGAATAGGTGGCGCATACTGGGTTTGAGTCTCTCCATTAGTTTGGTTCCTATGTAGAATTCCCAGGGGTTTGCAGGCTTCTGGACCTGCAAATTAGGTAGATGGGAACATTTATTGAAAAATCCATTGGATACTCTGGAAAATATCAGAAAACAACTTATCACAAGGAAGTCATTCAATTTTAACCAGATGAAAGGCAACTCTAAACATGAGAACTCATCATTTCCTTGGGACTCAGGTGAAGTGTGGCTGCACCAGGGGATACCATGTGTGCTGTATGAGAGGAGGAGAGTTATACACACTTGTGCTTAATAATTCTCTTTTGGGCTGATTATAGATCCATTTTTTTCTTTTGGTGGAGGTGGGAGAGAAGTTCCAAAATCGTGATTTCATCAGGAGAGCAAACTTGGGGAGGCCTTGCCCCAAACTTTACTGAGAAATAGAAGCTATTCATGCTGAGCCTCCTATTCTCCTCTTCTCTTTATCTCAAAACTCTTTGGCATCATCCCCTCCCTGTCCCACAGTTTTTTCTTAATTCAGCCCTTGATAAAGAGATGATGCTTCTCAAGGTCATCCTCTCTACATATGCTCTTAATCTATCTCCTCTGGGTTCTCTAGTAGCTCCTCTTGTTGCCTTCCCTAATCTCTCTTCTCTATCTGCTGGGTTCTTCCCTGCTGCCTGCAAATATATCTAAAACTCATTCATCTTTCATGAGACCCTGGTATCCCCTCAAATGATAGTCCACTAACATTTCAAAGCCCAGCTCTCAGAAAAATGCATCTATCCCCATCAACTTCCACTTCTTTTCTCACTCACAACTCACACCTTTGTAAAATGGCTTTTGACCTTACCACACAATGGAACTGCTTTCTTTGGAATTAGCAACGATTTCCTAACTGCTAAATCCGATGGCTTGTTCTCAGTCCTCATTGTTCCTGCCACTTGTGTCCACTTAATGCTGCTGACTGCCCTCTTCTGGATACTTTCTCCCATCTAGATTTTCTCTCTTTGGGTTCTCCTCCTCGCTGAATACTTCTTCTCAAACCCCTTTGCTGGTTATCACTGGTATTTCATCCCCTAACTGTGAGTACACCCTCAGGTTCTGTCATGGGTTCCCTTTTCTTGATACTTCTTCAAGTGGTGCTTCCATCGATTTAATTAGCTCTGTACACGACTCTAAAATTTACATTTCTAGCCCTAGTTTGTCTCACACTCTACATGCATATCCAACTACCTACTGGATATTTCAAACTGGTTATCAATATGTCCAAAACACAAATTATCTTCTGTTTTCCCCGCCCCCAAATCCTCCCTCTTCAAACTCCTGTTTTTGTCAGAGGCACTGCCATCCTTCTAAATAATCAAGTTCACAACTTCTAAGTTATCCTTGAATCCTCAATCTCCTACATAACCAATCAGTTGCCAAAATCTTGTTTCTACTTCTATATCACCTCTAGCATCCATTCCTTCTCTCCACACATTTAGTTGTTTTTCTGTTATGTCTGACTCTTCATGACCCCTTTTTGGATTTTCTTGGCAAAGATACTAGAATGATTTGCCATTTCCTTCTCCAGCTCATTTTTACAGATGAGAAAACTGAGGCAAAAAGGGTTAAGTGACTTGTCTACAGTCACACAGCTAGTAAATGTCTGAAGCTGGATTTGAACTCAGGTCTTTCTGACTCTAGGACTGACATTCTATCTGCTGCATCACCTAGTTCGGGCTCTAACCCACTCTCGCCTGCATTGTTCTTCCTGCCTCATTCTCTTCTTACTCTAATCCATCTTCCAAATATCTGCTAAAATGATTTTCCTAAATCAGTCTGAATATCACTTCTCTATTCAATAAATTTCAGTGGCTCCCTCTTGGCTTTTAAAGTCCTTCATAATTTGGCTATACCTACCTTTTCAGCCATATTATAGATATTATATTATTATTACTATAGATACAATGTATTACATCAATATTATATTACATAACAGATATATCTCATATTTGTACGGCATAGCCAATCAGAGCCTATTGTTCTTACTCACAAATAACATTCTCATTTTGGTGTCTTCACACTGGCCATCACCCATGCCTGAAATACATTCTTTTTCTTAATCCCATCCCTTCTTTAAGACTCGGCTCAAGTGTCAACTTCTAAACAAAACCTTTTCTGATTCTTCATTTACTGGAATGCCTCCCTCCACCCCATTGCTTTGAATTTATTCTGTACACATACACACAATCTTCCTCAATGGAATATAAGTTCCTTGAGGGCAGGGGCTATTAAATATTTGTCTCTGTATGTCCAATTTCGAGCATAATATCCAGGCCATATTGATAATTGTTCTACAATTAAGAGTTTAAAGATGTGCCTGCAGCAGTGAGAAGGCAAGTGCCTCATCTGGAGTTGGGCAACGGGTAGAGATTAAGAAAGGACTGAACTGAGCTCCTCCTGACCACAAGGTCAGTGTTCCATTCATGTCCCATGACCAAATAATATAGAAAAAGATACAAATTATGAAACTACATCAAGAACTTCTCTGAAAGCAAAGGTGACAAAGATATTCTAAAACTGACCTCTCCATTATTCAAGTAACTCATCCCCAAAACTTACCTTTAACATTACTTTCTGCTTGTTTTTGGTGTCATTCATATTCCATTGAGTAGCTTCATAAACATGGGCAAAAGCTCCCTCTCCAAGAAAGGAATCAACATAGGTCAACCATGGACCTTTGAAAGAGGGATAAGTTGAAAAGAGAAAAAGTGTTTGTAATACATACAAAGTTCTACAAAAGTACTGCCATGTTAGCAAAGTATTTTTACAGTCTTGGGGGTGAATTTTATATAAACAGATCATCACAGAAGCATTGTGTTCTAGAAACTGCTAAATACTAAGTTTCTTAAATGTTCTTTTAAGAAAAACAAGCATCTTATTTAAATATAAGCAAGTTTCTGCCTAATTTTTAGTAATGAAAAAGCCTTCTTTTATAATAAGATGCAATAAGTATCTATGGGCTATAATGCAATAATTTATTATGCAAAGGAAGAATAAAATTGAAGAGGACCATAACCAAGGCTAGACTGACTGACTTTAAATGTATTTCCTGTTCTAAAGACTCCACTATACCATGAGATCAACTATTTAGTAATATTCCATGGTATTACAAAGGTAAAAGGAGAATATGCCATATGCATTCATCATTGCCAGAAGTATATCCTACAGGACTCTCCAGTATACATTTTTTTGAAAAAAGGAAAAAGAAAAGTAGCAGGATAATAACAGTCAAGGATTAGAGAATGCCTAAAAGGCTGTGGTCCACTACAAGAATATAAAATGACAATTTGTCAACAGTACATAATAAACAGGGAAAGATCTATACTAAATAATGTATGAGTACTTCTTCTAACACAGATACCAACATATCTTTTCAACCTTTACAGACTGTGTCCATATCCTTGTACAAAGCTTTTCAAAAGGATCTATTCTCTATGCTGGAAATCTTCCCCTTGGGTCTTTCATAACAACATTCTGAGCGTTGGGAGTTTTCTCCCTTGCTCTTTCTACATGGTCAACCCAATTATCCTCATAGAAATGAAAGTGAATGAGCACATAACAATTCTTACCCAAATGGATTTCAGATTTTAGCTTGATGTTTGGAAGTTTATAATCCCATTCAAAAGCATTGGGATAAGAACTTATTGGTGTAGATAGTCTTGATAAAAATTTCTGAATCAAGTCACTATCCCACGGGTTCTCAACAATCAAGTCTTGAAAGAGAAAGGGGGAAAAAAAGACAATTTTTTATAAAGCAAAACATATCGGAAACCAAACAAAGCATAATCCATTCCCATCATAATTTAGAACTTGATACAGGAAAACCTTGATCAGAGGATTGTGACTTTAGAGCCAAAAGAAACCTAGTGGTCATTTAGACCAACTCCTGTATTTTACAGATGAAAAAAATGAGTATCGGAAAGATTAATAGTCTGCCTGAAGTCACAAATGTAGGTTTTGGATTTCAATCTGGATTCTTTCTCCTCCATCATGCCACTTTTCTCAATTATCTATTATTATCAGGGAATGAGTATATGAATAATAAAGTCTCCTAAATAATTTATGCTTAACCCTTTACACAGTTAGCCAACTGATCAAACCATAATACACTGCAGTCTTGTGTTATTTTTGTTACAGCTCCTATCTCAATAGATTCTGATTTCAGAGATACCCTTAGGAAACAAAAAGAAAAAAAAATCCCTAAACATCTGGGCTTGATGTTGTTTGGGTATGCTGAAAGGTTTGCTTTTCAAAAACCAAGGCCTACTGAGGGCCTTTCTAGGGTTGGTCCTATTTTGCCCTAATCAAGAAGACCAGAAAACAAACCAATTAAAGATTTTCCCCTCTCCCTGTCCCTACCAGACAAGGTTATACTCTGGAAGCTCAAATTTCATTCTTTTATTAGCAGCAAAAACAGCTGGGAAAGGGGACAAGAGCTGTCAAAAGCACAGAGTTGGCAGAAGACCCAGAAAATGTCTTTTTATACATCATTTAAATGGTCATACTTATCAAGAGACTATTGTAGTTTGAGGTTTCTTCAGAAAGGAAAGCTTTTTAAATATCCAGGCACATTCTAAGAAGCATAAACATCAAGGGAAGATTTATAGTTCTATAGAAATGACAGATAATCACACTTACTAGGTGTATAATGCTATTTTAGGTGCTCAGGAGATAAAGATTAACTAAGGTATGTTCTTTCCTCCACCAAGCTCATTCTTTAATGGGTAAGATATGTGGCTAAAATATAAAGTGATACACAGGCATAGAAGAACTTAAGTACAAACCAGGAGTAGGATAAGTAATGTGAATATATATATTCAAAAGGGGCAATTAGTGGAATCAGCAGGAAGAACATTAGACTTGGTTGTTAGGAGACTCAAATTATTGTCTTGGCTCTATTTCTATTTAGTGATGGTTAACCTTGGATAATTAAATTATGATATTTCTGGGCCTCAGTTTTCCCATATGTAAAAGAAGAGGCTTGGACTAGATAGTCTCCAAGGTTCTTTCCAGCACGACTATTTTATGACTGTGTTTCTGTGTAAATCACAGATCTATTTATGTTACAGAGGGAATTTTCCTTAAAGGAAGATCTGACTATGTCACTCCCCCCTTTGCAAGAAATTTCAGAGGCTTTCAAATTCTTCTGGGGAGCTTTCAAAGTCTCCCCACCCTCACTTGCCCTCTCACACTCTAAGCTTCGGCCCAATAGGCCTTCCCTATCTACCCCACACAGGGCACTTGGTCACCATTTCTGGACCTTTCCACTGGCTATCCCTCAGGTCTAGAATGTATTTTTACATCACTGTTGACTCAAAGACTCCCTCTTTCCTTAAAAACACTAGTCAACATTACTTTCAATAGTCATCTTTTTTTGCTCCTTCAGGTAGCTTGTGGCTAATATCCCTAACTACTTTGTATTTATTTTCTTTATATTTATTCTGTATATACATGAAGCTTTAAAAGCTAAAAAAGTGCACCAAGACTTTTGAGACACCCTTGATATATACTCATTTTTTCCCTGTGAGAAGAAAAGTTTCTTGAGAGTTGGGATGGTTTCATTCTTTGGATTTATCCCTGGAGACTAGTTTATAGTACTAGAACAGAGACTAGTATATAGTAGGAATTTAATAAAGGTTTGTGGAAGGATAATAACTTAGGATACACTCTTGGATTCATCCTTTTAAAATTCACTCCTACTAACATTATTAAAATATTGTTGATCTTGAGTCATTTCAGTCATATCTGACTCCTTGTGGCCCTACTTGGGGTTTTCTTGGCAGAGATACTAGAATGGTTTGCCATTCCCTTCTCCAGCTAATTTTTACATTTGAGGATACTGAGGCAAACAGGGTTAAGTGACTTGCCCAAGATCAGACAGCCAGCAAGTGTCTGAGGCTGGATTTGAACTCAGGAAGATGAGACCTATTGTTTCCAAGCTTAGCACTTAAGTTATTTTGACACCTAGGTGTCCTACATAAAATATACCATCTGTTTAAACATCACAAATGTTATTTATTATGATTAAAGCAGTTATTATCTGCTTCTAAACTTACTTTTTACTTACATTAAAAGATATGAATTGAACAGATATGCTTATAGGCATTACATGTGCCTTTTGTAAACTCACTAAAAGTATATTTAACGATATTAGTAATAAAAAGTTCTACAAGTAAAGTCTAACTAATAAAAACTAACTAATAGAAACACCTATTCCTAAAATAACATTGCCATAAAAATTGTTATTGATGGCAGAAATCAAAGAATTTGCTGCTACCACCACCAAAGTAACAGAGAGCAACTGCTGTATGCCTAGAACATAGTTTAGTTCAGCTGGTTATTTTAGTTAAGAATAACAAATGAAAACACATTTATCACTACAATACTTTTCCTTCCAGAAAATAACTCCTAATAATATCAGAGTGATGCAGTGGATAGAGAAATAGGTCGGGAGTCAGAAAAACTCATTTTCCTGAGTTCAAATTCTGTCTCAGACACTTAGTAGGTATGTGATCCTGGACAAATCATTTAACCCTGTTTGCCTTAGTTTCCTTATGTATAAAATGAGCTAGAGAAGAAAATGCCAAACCACTCTAGTATCTTTGCCAAGAAAATTCCAAATGGTATCATGAAGAATTGGATACAACTGAAAAAATTACTAAATAATAGTGTCCCAAAACAAGTACCATCAAACAATATTCAAATCTGGCGTTAAATGTCTCTTATTAACTACTGTCTCCCTCTCAAAGGCTCCCCTTGTCCCCATGTCCAGAAGTCATTTTTTTTTTTTTTTGGTTTGTTTTAAGAAAAGAAAATTAAAATAATCATCAGTTCATACCTTGGACATGATGACTTCCAGATGGTCTACTCTGTGTGCAATTGTCTGGGTGCTCATCAGTGACTTGTAGTTCCACATCCATTGGAACATCATTTTCAGTGAGTTTACAAGCAACAAGGCCCTCCTCAACACCATCAGTAAGAGCTCCAACCACAGCATGCTGAGTGAATGGGAGTAGTGGCACATTAACTGGAAACATACTTTCTGGGTCATTTTCTTGAATTATACTGTATATGTACAAACACAAGAGAGGCAGAAAAAAATTAAACTTAGGAATTAGATGTTAGAAGTCCAGGGGCTAGAATATACACTTGACTTATACCAAGAGGTTTTCTACTCAGTCTACTTAGTAGATTCAGTTTTTTCAAAACTCCAAAGTAAAAAAGATTAAATTATTAGCCTTAGGAATTCAAAGTTATTAGAATCTAGTCATTCTACATACATTTTGTTGGGAACATACTTGACTACTTATTATTCTCTATATATAGCTCCATGACTTTGCTCATCACTCCCTACACCCATTTCTCTCTCTCTTTTTGGAAAGAAATCTGCATTAAGTGACTTTCCCAGGGTCACACAGCTAGTAAATGTCTGAGACCAGATTTGAATTCAAGTGTTCCTGACTCCAGGGCTGGTGTTTGATCTACTGTGCCACTGAGTTGGCCCCCATACTCATCTCTGCTATTAACTAATGTTTCATTTTTAAAGCCCAGTTCAAACAGCACCACCTTCATGAAGCCTAATCCCCTGACCTCCAATTCATGACGCCCTTCCCTTTTTAGATTTTCTATAGTATTGTTTGCTCTCTGACAATTGGATATTTAGTTTTTTTATTCTAATGATTTGTGTATAAGCTAAGCATCCTACTGTATTGTAAGCTTCGCGATGGCATGAACACTATCTACCTAATTTTATTTATTATCAAGTCCTGTGCTCTGGACTTGGTTCAGAAAGTGCATAGTAATTGTTAATTGAATGTTAACCCTGAATAACTGCTTAGGTTATCAATGCTACTAATAGCTGCCTGATCTACTGGCCTCTGCTTCACCAAAGTGATTATTTTCTAAAAGTAATAATGATGATGATGATATTTAAGTGGACATTTACAAAATGCTTTATTTAAAGTTGACAAGGAATTTTACATATACAGTATTATCTCATTTGAGCCTCATAACAGCCCAATGAGGCTCACTCAGGATCATATAGTATTTTTATCTTTACCTACAGATGAGAAAACTGAGGCTCAGAAAGGTCAAATGACATGAGTAAAACTTCCCAACTCCAAGTCCAATATTCAATTATATTAACCAGCATTTTTAATAGTTATTTCCTTTCTCCAAGTGATATGAATAAATAATTCATCTTTGGAACACATGTATTTTTGGTGAATGGGACTTATACTTCAAGGAATCTGAAAGGTGTTTTAAAATCCCCTTGATATGATACTAGAAGAGGGTGTCATAGAATGTCAAAGTTAGAAAAGATCTCAGAGAGTCATGTGGTTCAACCTGAACAATCTCTTACATCTATAACACCTCCATTTAATGAGAATCTAGTTTCCTGGGAAGGCTTCCAGGAATGGAAAATTCACCATTTCCTAAGGCAGCCCTTTCTACTTTTGGGTATTGTGAAGAAAATTCTCTGCAAACTTTAAAGTACAGATTGATCCAATACAAGAGTCTGTGTGACCTGTCAAATTGGCTAAAATGACAGGAAAAGATAATGATGAATGTTGGAGGGGATGTGGGAAGGCTGGGACACTGATACATTGTTGATGGAACTGTGAACGGATCGGATCCAGCCATTCTGGAGAGCATTTTGGAGTTATGCTCAAAAAGTTATCAAACTGTGCATACCCTTTGATCCAGCAGCATTTCTATTGGGCTTATATCCCAAAGAAATCATAAAGGAAGGAAAGGGCTCCACATGTGCAAGAATGTTTGTGGCAGCCCTTTTTGTAGTGGCTAGAAACTGTAAACTGAATGGATGTCCACCAATTGGAGAATGGCTGAACAAATTATGGTATATGAATGTTATGGAATATTATTGTTCTGTGAGAAACGACCAGCAGGACAATTTCAGAGAGGCCTGGAGAGACTTGCATAAACTGATGCTGAGTGAAATCAGCAGAACCAGGAGATCATTATACATGGCAACAACAATACTATATGATGATCAATTTTGATGGACATGGCTCTCTTCAACAATGAAATGTTTCAAACCACTTCCAATTGTTCACTGAAGAAAGCCATATGCACCCAGAGAGAGGTATGTGAAATGTGGACCACAACATAACATTTTCATACTCTCTATTGATGTTTGCTTGCATTGTGTTTCCTTTATCTGATTTTCCTTTCTTATAGATAGGATTTTTCTTGCACAACAATGATAAGTGTGGAAATATGTATACATATACTTGATTTGTCAAGTATTTTAACATAATTAACATGTAGTGGATATCTTGCCATCTAGGGGAGGGGCGGGGAGTAGGGAGGAAAAATTTGTAACAGAAAGCTCTGTAAAGGTTTATGTTGAAGAATTACCCATATTTATGTTTTGCAAATAAAAAGAGTCTGTGTGGTGGAATTTGAATCCTGATTCAGGCACTAACTGCCCTTAGTTCTATAAAACAGGCATTGATGCTTGCATTACTTTCCTCACAGGGCTTTGTAAACCTCAAAGTTCTATATAAAAGGATGACTATCTTTATCATTTCAATATAAATTATGATAATGATCAAGTTAAAATCTACCATTACTCCTGGAGTCTTCCCCTGGCTCTATGGAAAATATAACTCATCTATCTTGGTCACTCTCTTCTGGATGAACTCTGATGTCTCAATAATGGCCATGCAGCTTTGAAACCCATTGCATGTCTTTAGAACGAGAGGTATAGGAACAGCTAAGTGGAATAATAGATAGAGCATCAGCCTTGGAGTCAGGAGGACCTGAGTTCAAATCTAGACTCAGACACTTGACACTTACTAGCAAGATACTTAATCCCAATGATCTTGCTGAAAAGGAAAAAAAGGAATGAGAGGTATCTTAATTTTTTCCCTCCAAATCTGATAAGAACAAGGTTATGGTGGCATGAGACCTCTCCTCCAGCTATTTCTCTCTTTGGCTTCTCAACTTTACAGAGTTCAAGTCTGAATATCTTAAGTGGAAGGAAGAACAGCTTCCAATTTAAAATAACTACATAATGATACAGAGTAGAATTAAGTGCTATATTATAGATGTGAAATTAAAAACATTTGGAAACAAAGAGATAGAAACTTTCGAATGTGCCATTACCTTAGTTTTTGATTTTTTGAGTTCTCCACAAATTTTTCCTTACAGGAATCATAAGTCATCCCAGCACTATCATTTTCAATCATATTTTCTAAAATTCAAATATAATTAATTAGAAAAAAGGCACATGATAAAAAAGATACTTTATGACACAGCAACCATAATTATTTCAATTACATTTCCCCTAATTTATAGTATATTAGTCTTGAGAATTTAAAAGTATTACTAAAGAAAAGCACTGATTTCCGTTAGAACTTCAAAACTTCATTGTCATAGGAAAGCTTAGTTCAGAAATATAATAAAGATATGTAAGAATTTTAATATTAACTTTTCACTTTAATAAGAATTTCCTTCCTTCCTTTCCTTCTTTCTTTTTTCCATTCTGTTTCTTTCCTCAAAAAAATGGAGACAAAGACTCTAGGCAAATCTCTGATAGCACACATATTTACAAAACCAGATATCATTTTTGTGCTTGAAGGTGACTTTCCATTTTTCCTAATCAACTTGAATACTTAAGTAGTTTCAAGGTTATGGTACAGTTCCATGTAATGAACACAACTCATGAGCTGGAAGAATCACATGAAAAGAATTTTTTCAGGGAGTATTTAGAAGCTCTATCATTCTGCAGTACTGTTGTTGTTTATAAAATGCCCAATGTAGTATGTAATCTCCTAGTTTCTTGAAAACACAAATAAAAAACTTTAATGTCCCTTAATCAAGTCTTACATACATAGTTGAAAAAGCATAATGAATGAAAATTTTGTTTTGCTATTCAGACTTGAAAAATGAATATATACAAACAGAAATATGTCAGTGATTCCCAATACAGTTAAATGCAACGACACAATTTCTACAAAAAGCAAGCTGTTAAGCAATATGGTTTCAGGATTGCTCAATTCTTCATGACCCAATTTGGGGTTTTCTTGGCAAAGATATGGGAGTGATTTTGCCACTTGCTTTTTGAAACTGATGAGGAAACTGAAGCAAATAGGGTTAAGTGACTTGTCCAGGATCACATAAGTCTTAAGTGGCTAAAGCAGATTTTGAACTTAGGTTGGCAAGCTATATAGAACACTAGAAACAGGAAGTACATAAAGACATTAATTCAACAAACATTTATCAAGCATTTCCAGTTTATAGAATATTATGCTACATAGTGTAGAAGAAATACAATTTTGATAAGCTAGTCTTTGCTCTCTTAGATGTTACAATATAGTTGAGGAGAAAAGACATAAAACATATTTTTGGACCAAACCTGTGACTGCATGAGTGCTGGGGACTCCAAATGAGGAACCTCCTTTATAATATATACTGATATCTTTCTCAGTGACTTAAAATCATAGAGTCAGAGGCAGAGTTGGCATTAGGATTAGTGTTAGCTGAGGGCCATTAAAAAATTAAATGATTTAACCAGAATCACATAATCAGAAAGTGCCAGGGACAGAACATGAACCCAGATTTTCCTGACTTGGAGGGCAGCTCTCTATGCAACACATCTTGGC
>JAJPUD010001538.1:205792-248292 GCA_023553655.1 Myrmecobius fasciatus | reverse complement strand
CCTCTACAACTGATTAGATAGATACAAGAGATTAAGGAAGAGTTTAAAAAAAAAAGAAAGGCAGATCTTAGAACATGGATGATCAGGAGAATAAGTATCACTAAGAGAAGTACAGAAGACAGAAGGAGAGGAAGTTTAGGGTCTGAGAAAAATAAGTTTAATTTTGGACATGTTACATTTTTGGAATTGGTGGGTATTGGGGATGGGGTACAGCAGGCAACCAGAAAATAAGAAGCTGGAACTGGGGAGAAAAGTCAGACCTAATAATATAGATTTGGAAGTTTTTACCACAGAAGTAGATGAAATTCCTGAAGAAGACAATAAAAAAAGCTCAGAGGTAAAATGATTAAAGTTGTGTACTGGTTAAAAGTAGCAATGACTTTTATGTTATTCATGTATTGAATTGATTTTTTATAACTTTGGCTTATTCCTAATTTTATATTTTCCCCTTTAGCTTCAAAGTTGAAGCTGTATATTTTACTCCAAAAGTTTGACATAATTCAACAATCAGCACTTAATATGGAGGAAGAGTTAAGTTTGGATTTTTCATTAATAGTGGAGAAATTTTTCTTTAGGCCACTCTTATTGTGGAGAGGGAAACTGGGTTTTCTTTCTCATTTACATAAGACTATCTAAACTAAATTCTGACAACTGGATTCAAGTTCTTATTCTTCAAATTTATCTATCTCTTGTCAATCAATCTAATTTTTTGGTCTATTTGCCTATCTCCCTATCCAAATGAACTGTGAACAGATATTCTTCATTATTTCACAAGATATTTGAAGAGAAAGCTAAAAGTACTAAAATTAGACACTTCTTCACTGCTACAATCTCACTAATTTCAAATCCCCAAATCTTAAGAATCTCATTCCTAAACTGATGTTCTACAATAATATCTTACATTTGTACAGGCCTTCAAAAATTCTTTCACATATATTCTTTTTTAATTATCATGATACTTGTGAATCCACCATTCAGCTTCTCATTTTCAGTTCCAGGGCTGTTGAATAGTGCTGGAGAAAATACAGGAAGCCCACTATAAATGAAGTAATCTCAGATGGGCTCTTGATGATAACAGTTCTTTTACTTTACTCTCATTAACCCTCTTTCTTGCAGCCTGTATTATCTAATACAAACATTTTCTTCTTTCTTCTCACCCTCATCTGCTAGCCTCTGATTTTAATGAGACTGATACCAAACTACAGCAACTCCTCTCAACCCCCACAGCTTTGTTTCTCAAAACCTCTCAGAAGCACCATTTAAATTGCTTTTGCTTTCTCCCAATCATAGGAAGTGACTCTAATTCTTCTACTTCCATTTTTGAATCTATTCCTTCACCTCTCTCCATGACTGAGATCCCATAGTCATCTCCTTTTGCAATCTTTCCCCCTACCTTCTTCTCATCTGTTTAATAAAACATTTTTTTCCCAAAGGAATAAATATTATGTTCCTCTTAATGACTGTGGCAGATGAGTTGAACAATTTCAAATTCATTAAGGTTCTTGAATGCTAACTTTCTTCCCACTATACTTACATTTGATTTGGAAGCAGATCTGCTTGTAGGTCGTTCGCCAAAGAATCTGATTCCCATGGTTTTGTTTTTAGGCTGTGTTAATCTAGAAAGAATTGGAAATCTTTTAAATAAATTTGAGTAGCACAGAAAAAAGTCAAATTTGTAAACAAGACAGACTAAATAAATTGAAAAGATGAATGTGACAGAAAAAAAATTAACTGTACCATTAGTGTAGATTTTGTTAATATAGATAACCTTTAATCAGTGAAACAGATGAAAGCAAAATTTGATAAAACAAAAAACAATTTAATTCATTTTTGATGCAAAATTATAGATTTATTCACTTGGAAGGACAGATTAGGAATCCCAAATATTCCACTTAAAACTCCAACATAAAAGGAAAAGGTTTGGTAGTAAATTGGAAATCATGGCCCCCGCTTCCCCCCCTTTCTTCACTTAGCAATTAATTTTTTCTTTCTAAGATTTTTCTGTAGCTCTTCCAATTACCAGACAATGATTATTCTCTCATGTCTTGAAACCCTTGTAAGAATTGAGTTAATTGAGCTAGGCTAGACAATCAGCAGCCATTTATTAGTGAAGAATAACAATATCCATAGTTAGAAAATGACTTCCCTTTGAAGCTTTGGGTAATCTTTTTAAAATGCTGTAAATTTGGAAGTATGCCTAAAGGGCTATCAAACTACACTTTTCTTTTGACCCAGGAGTATCTCTACTATGTATCCCAAAGAGATCATAAAAAAAGGGAAAAGGATTCCACATGTGCAAAAATGTTTGTAGCAGCCCATTTTGTAGTGGCAAGGAATTGGAAACTGAGTGAATGCCCATCAGTTGTAGAATGGCTGAACAAGTTATGATATATGAATGTAATGGAATATTATTCTATAAGAAATGATGAGCAGGCTGATTTCAGAAAAATATGAAAGACTTACATGAATTGATACTAAGTGAAGTGAGCGGAACCAAGAGAACATTATACACAGCAAAAGCAAGATGATCAATTGGGTTGGACTTGGCTCTTTTCAACAATGAGGTGATTCAAGGCAATTTCAATAGACTTGTGAAGGAAAGAGCCATATGCATCCAAAGAGAGAAGCATGGAGACTGAATGTGGATCAAAGCATTATATTTTCATCTTTTTGTTGTTTGTTTTCTCATTTTTTTTTCCTTACACCTTTTGATTTGATTTTTCTTGCACAGCATGACAAATATGGAAATATGTTTAGAAGAATCACACATGTTTAACCTATATTGGATTGCTTAGTGTCTATGGGTGGGCGAGGTAGGGAGAAAAATTTGGAACATAAGGTTGTGCAAAGGTGAATGTTGAAAACTATCTTTGCGTATATTTGGAAAAATAAAAAGCTATTTAAAATGAAATAAAATGCTGTGAGTCCTAATTTTATAATTTTAACTCTAGTTAGAATGAGGGATGGTTACACATTACATATCACATACCATGAAAATGTTCTTAGGCCTCAGTTTTCTCATCTGTAATATTATCAGTTCATAGAGTTGAGGCTGAAAGGCTGTATGACACCCAGTCTAATCTCTTTTTATAAATGAGGAAACTAAGGCTCTGAGCATTTAAATGATTTGTCCAAGGTCACATACGTAGAAAGTAGCCAAGCTTGAGCTCAAGTCGTTTAATTCTAAATCCAGCATTTTCCCCCTGTAATATATGTACAAGGTTTAGACAAGATGATTGCTAAAACTCCCTACAGCTCTAAATCTTTGGAACCTATAGAATATATAAGATTCCATTCTGCAACCCAAATTATTATTGTAAATATATTGTTTTACCCAGGGTTTTCTTTACTTCCATCTTCAAAGATGGAAAAGGCAGGTGACACAGAAGGGACATCATTAACTCCCCAAGCTCCCAGGGGCTGTAGAGTCTCTGCAAAACAGTTAAATACAATCAATTTTAATATTGTAAAAATGATGCATTTTATGTTATACTTTATTAATGAGAAACTAATTAGTTTTTTTTTGGTTCCTGAAACCAAAGTAACAATATCAACTTTTCAGATAATTAGGTAACTAATTCAAGTTTTCTTATAAATAAAACACATTCAGATAATTATAAGTTTCAAATATAAAGGTGCCTTTAAATATGTGTATATATATATATATATACACATATTTAAAGGCACCTTTATATATATATATATATATAATTACTATAAAATGACTATTTGACATGGCTTAAATTCTAGGGTTTTCAAAAATTTATTTTTGATTAATATTTGACAATAGCTGACATTCTGGATGTTTAGTTGTTTTAAACTCATCATTTTTCCTTCCAAATTGATTCTATTTCCCCATTTCTGTCAGCAATCACAGTATTTTTCTAACCATGCTGGCTCCAAACCTCAATTATTTTCAATCTCTTCTCTATCCATATTTAATTAGTCACCACATAGAGATGATACTTTCATTATAAAACCTCTCATTTCTACCTTTTCCTTTTCTTTTCCACTGAGGGCTCATGTGTTCAGGCTCTTATTACTTGCCGAGACGACTGCAAGTCTCCTAAGGGGTCTCTGTCCACCCTTTCCTTATCCTAATTAATCTGTACAATCACTACTCAATTAACCTAATGCATTATTTTCATCATTTTACTCCAGTACTGCTTAAAAAGAAAAAACCTCCCAAGGCCTCTTCAGCCTGACATTCAGGTCTCTGCTCTGGAAAAATCTGTTCCCTAAATCTATTTTTTCAGCTTTATCTGTTAACAAAGGAAATTACCTATGGCCAAACAGTTCTATTTACTGTCTCTATTTACTTTACTCATAGGATCATAGAACTAGAAGGGCCCTCAGACACCATCTACTCCAATCCCCTCATCTTGAAAAAGGAAAGGGGTTGAGGGAGTTTAAGTATCTCGCCCAGGGTGACAGGGATGATAAAAATCATTTGCCAGCATGTGAACTGAAGTCCACTGCCTAATATTCTGCATGTTTCCAGCCTAGAAGATCCTATTGCTTTTCTATTTTTGGAAGTCCACTTCAGGTTGGACCTTCTGTGAAGCCCTTGCTGGTCACCCTAATCCACACTCTTCCTTTTTAAACTTTTCTAGTCCTTACTGTCTCTGTCACTTAATCATATTGGTCAGCCATTCATCTATGTCTGGCTCTCTGTCACCCCATGGACCCAACACTGTCCATAGAGTTTTTTTGGCAAAGATACTGGAATGAATTAAGGAAAAATAGGTTAAATGACTTGCCCAAAGTCACACAGCTAGTAAGTATCTGAGACTGTATTTGAATTTAGGTCTTCCTGACTCTAAAGCCCAGCGCTCTGTTCACTGAGCCACCTAGCTGCCTCTTAATAGTTTCCTGCCTTAGCAACTAGACTTCGATCCCACCCAGACTAGACCATGTCTTTATCATTCTTGGTATGTCCCATAGACCTTAGTACAGTGTGAACTCAATTAATCCATATCTAAGGAAATGAAGGAGGTCAGTCATTACTTTGGGAATGGTCCTTAAATATATCATCATCTTGATTCAGAGAGGAAAGTTTATCTTCTTCAACAGAAACTTCAGGATGTGAAGTTTCCTGAAACATATTCATTATAAAACCTTAAAAGAAGAAAAGAGAAAGGTCATTACAAAATGATTGCAGAAGAATTTTCATTAATCCATGGCAAGATAGTCTAAAAGTGCCCTTACCTAGAGCTTCTTTGGTATGAACTGTAGGTGAAGGCTGGACTCTGGATGGTGTAGCCTGTATCATTCCTGCTGATGTGTTGGGTGTTACATGAGAAGAACTTACACCAAAAACTGAAGGTGTTTCAGCTAATGTAAATTGTTAAAGAAAATGTAATGTCAGAACAGTACCAGAACCATTAAAGAAAATAAAAACTTTCAGGAAAGATTTACTACTATTGTTACAATAGCATTTTTTTCTTCAAGGCACTTCCACAGAGGAAAAAAATCATGGGGCCGAGAACTTGGACACTGGGGCTCCATTCTCCTGTCTCTGTTTTGTTACACAACCTTAGGCATATGTCTGTCTTAGAGAGTTTCCTCACCAGTAAAATAGGTAGATTTAAATGGATGCGCACTAAGGCCATCTTCAGCTCTAACAAGCTCACCTGAGTTGACTCTTATTTTAATCTTACATCATTTCTGAGAATATAAACTATCTGTTTTATAGACAAGGATACAAAAGCACAAAGAAGTTGCTTATGGTTGCAGCAAGCTAGTGGTAGAGTTCAAAAAAAGTCTCCTCGTATCCTGCCTCTCACTCACTGCTTTCTACTGCCCAAGTATCTCACATTGATCATTTATTAAGCACCTACAACAGGCAGGCATTGCTAGGAGCCTGGCAAATACAAAAATGAGTCACTCCCTGCACCTGAACTTATATCCTTTTGTGGGGATACAGCACATACACAACTAGGCAAACAGAGGAAGTATACAAAGTAATTTCAGAGTGGGGAACATTTAACTGAGAAAGTCAGGAAAAATTTACTCAAGGTGTTGACATTTGAATTGAGTTTTGAAAGGAACTAGTGGTGTTAAGTCAGAGAGGTGAGGAAGAAGAATCCAGGTCCAGGGGACAAATTGTGAGATTATTCAGCATTGAACTGACAAAATGGAAAGACTCATATATAGGAGGGGAAAGGGTACTTTGTTATCTTGCACATTATTTTAGGTAAAGTTTATCTTGTATGTAAAGACCTACAATTATCTCCAAAAAACGAAAAAGTTTTACAACAGCCCCTAAATTCTAATTAGATTAAATCCAGGCCCCAGGCTACCTGAAAGACAGAGGTTCCTTTTTCCTTTGCAACAAAACAGACCCAGGTATTTTGCAATCAATAATGAACTGGGAATAACTTTTCATAAGTAAACTTGATTATATGAGTAATTACCTTTAACCTGTGGTCCAGTATATAGCCTTGATTCATAAGTATTTTTATTCACATATCTAATGGAAAAAAAAAAGTTAATTGAAGTATAAGCAGTTAGTATATTAAATAAATCCTCAAGAAAGAAGGGTCAGTTTGTAGTAATAAACTCCTCCTCCAGCCATTCTTGGTTCCAAACCAGAGATGGAATTTTTTAAACATTTGAGAATATATCTGGATCAATAGATATGTTGTCTCTCAAAGAAAAATGTCCACTATTAAGTATTCAAATGGATGTGTCATTTCAATTTGAAGGTTTTCTCTAACAGCAAAGATTGCGACCCATCTATGCCTATCCATTTTGTGTGTGTTCTGTAAATTTGTCAGAGAAGGTACACTCTATGTGCTAGAGGCCTTCCTTCCTGTCTCCTGACGCTGTGAGGATGAGAGGGAAGCATGTGGGCTGTCCAATGATCATCCCTCATTTCTCTTTCTATCTTCTTATTTCCACAAAGACAATTCTACTCCTTCAAAGTTTTTTTTATGGGTTATACATTACAGCCTGCTCACAACTGCCATGTGCCTCTCAAAATTACTTCCTATGTGAAATTCATTTCAAATCTTTGGATACTTTCATGTGCCATGTTTCTGATTTATACACTACTATATACTTTATGAACCAGGTATTAAATGCTAGCCTCAAAATCAGTGATCGATTAAGCATCACCTATAGCAATTCCAATGATACTTCCAGAAGACAGAATAGTCTCGTAATATGAACACATTGCTAATACAAAATGATTAAGTACATTTACAAAGGATATAGAATCAAGGGGTGAAAAACTCCCCTAAAAATATATTCTAATTTAACTAAATGCATTAATCATAAAGGGAAATTGAAAGTTTTTAATTGTTCAATAAATTAAGTTCCCTATTTTATCATTAAAAAGCTTTTTGAATTCCTTTCCTAATTTTTTAATTATTGGTTCACAGATTTAAAAAACAAATGTGACCAGGAGACAAAAATGGCATTCAGAATATTTGTAGGAAGTGTTAGGTGTCTGAGGCCAGATTTGAACTTAGGTCCTCCTGACTTCAAGGGTGGTGTCCTATCCACTGTACCACCTAGCTGTCTGGAGCCACATCATTTTCAACAAATTAAGAGCCAAATGATATGACTTTGGGGGAATTTCTTCAACAGCACCAATCAATCGCTAAGAACAAAAGAATATATACACAATCTCCTTTTGATGTGTGGGAAATGGGCACCATTCCAGACATACATGCTTTGTCTTTAGAAATTTAGAGTAAAAACATTAAGACATGTCATAGGAAGGAAAAGTGGTGATACAGTTGAGAGGAAAAGATCTTGGGAATGAATGAGAAATGAGTCGCCTTTAAGTATCTGAGGAACTATTATGTGAGAGAGATTAGGTTGCTCTGCTTTCCCCTAGGGAATAGAAGTAGTAACAAAAAGTAGATTTTGCAGATTTTGTTTTGCTGTCTAGAAAAATTGTGGAACAGAACTTAGGAGATACTGATTTCACTTCCCAAGAAATAATCAAACCAAGGCTGGATAGACTTAAAGTATATCACAGAGGAAGTTATTGTTCAAGTATGGGTTAGACTAGATAGCTACCATATTTTCTTTCCACTCATCTTCTGTCCTACTGTGATAAGGAATATAGATTGCTATGTAACTGTAAAATGATGCATAAAAAGGCCACATTTTCTTAATATAGGGGAAGGAATACCATGGCAAGTCATTCTGGAGATGAAATTGTAACCAACTTGATGAGAAAGACACTGGGCAGTTTTACTAGTGTAGAAGTATAATGATCCCTGGAAGGGAAATTTTAGGGCTGAAGCAGTAATGTGGAATACAAGGTTCGATAAGATGGCTAGTCAGTCCTGTGAAAGTAAAGCTAGGAGGCAGATGTGCCACAAAGTTGGTTTCCAGGCAAGACTGCAGCTCCATGTGGAGAAGCCTAATATCAGCAATGTGGGAGTTGGGGCTAGCTGAGTCCAGGACTCCTCACTAATGAGTTGGTAGATTTTAAGGTTAGTTTAAAAAAATTAAGAAAAGATTTTTGGGCTATATTTCTTTTAATTGCTAATATCAAAAATACTTTTTGGCTTAAATCTATTGAAAATAAAGGGGCACTATAAGACATATGCTTCAAGTAGCAAGAGAGAAAGGAACTGGTGAAGTGCCAACAAGCATTACTGGGGTTACAGAAAAGAAAGAATGGCATATTCTGGAGGAGAGTCAGGATTTTGATCTATTCCTTTCTCTTCTTGCCAAGAATTGTCCCCATTTCCTCAGGGATATATAAACCATGTAGAATTAAAACCAAATGACAATCACATATTTCAATAACTAATACAATAAAAATCAGAAATCCCAGTGCAAATTAAAAACACCAACTTGCAGAATCTCTCAAAATTAAAATCTCTAAGACATTACATGGTTTTACTTTGGCAGAGAGCATCTTAGATATTAATCTCACACAATTCCCCCAGGAAATTGAAAGAAACATGTATGAAGAGATTGTGTATCAGACACTTTTATGTGGTTTAACAATTACCCCTACATACCCAACTTTAATACCAGTAAGCAAAGATTATTTTAGTTTAACAGTTGGCTTTTCTTACAACTGTAAATGTCAAGAAGTATCGAGCTGAATTTTAATATGGGGAGAAAGTTGGATTTAAGAAGGAACCATGAACTGTAGTAAACACTAAGTTTCTTTTAGAGTAAATCTTGGAAGCTGGGTAAGGTTTTAAAATAATCTAGTCATTCACTAATGCAACTGTTATTTCTATAAATGTGAAAAGTTAAAAAGCCATTTTATACATACGGTTCTCTAAGTTCCAGAGCATGGGAAGACACAGAGGGCTTCTGAAAAGGATCAGGCATAATATTCAGGCTGCTCTTGTTAGCTTGTGCTTGGTGATAATCTTGACCTTCTCCAGGTTCTTCTTGCACTTTGCTGGCATCCTTTCCACATACTGCAAATGGGAAGTCTGTTCCTGACTGGGGCCTCACAGAGATGGGACAGCTAACATTTTGATGGACTGTTGGTAACAATGAGGTAGCAGGAGTAGTCTTTGCTGGGAGTGGCACAACAGAGGATGCCATTAGCTTTTGGTCTTTTGGGTTAACTGGGGGCTGTTGATTTCTGGCTTGATATGGTCCAGTTGGTTCTCTTGGCAAGCTTTCACTTGACCTCATGCCTACTGGATGAGCCTTTTAAAGTGAATTAAAAAAAGGAAATTAATTTTAAAATTACTAAGAAGGTAATTTAATCTTATAAAGAATACTTTTTCCTTGGAGTAAATGCCTTCAATTACTGGATATTTTCACTTCCCTTTGTTGGTGTTTTAACTTGGACTTGGAAAATTCTAATTTTTCTGTTTGAGTTACTAAATCTGTGACTGTCATTGGCTTTAATTCTACATTGTAAATCTCTGAGGAAACGAGGACAGCTCCTGGAAAGAAAGGGTTTGGATAGTTTTAGAAGGAGCTAACAGAATAGCCATCTGCTCTTCTCCATATATGAAGATAACTTTGGCATCTTCTCAATCATAGACACCTGGCAATTAATCTCTTCAGTTTAGGAAGAAAAAAAATTTTTTTCTGTTCAGATTATTTCATTACTAGTTGCAAATAAGAGGTATTTGATCGATGAATTATCTTTGGAAGAAAAACAAAACAAAGTCACCAATCCAAAATCTGTGTGTAGAGAAATGTAGATATTTTATTAAGGAGTGGCTATATTGATGTTATTTGTCTTACCAATAAACAAGAAAATACTTAAATAAAAAAGGATGACTCACAAGTCCAAAATTATTTTTATTGGCAAACAGACTGATAGTCTTGGGGTTTCTCAAAATAAAGTGAACATTTATTTTAACTGTCTTGTATTATGGTCAACAGAAAAGCAAATTAAACTAGAGTCAAAAGTGAAGGACTTGGCTTGAGTCCCATGACCCGAGGCACTCATGTCTAGGTAAATGACTTGAACTCTTGGGACCTCAATTTCCAGAAGTACAGGTTAAATTAGTATCCATCCCAGCTTTAAAAATATGCAAATAGCCTCTATATGAATATGAGAATAATCTAACATTTGCCAGAGTCAAGGAACTTTGCAGATAAGTCCTAGAGAGTGGCCCAAAGATGAAATAATTTGCCAGGATCAGTTATTAAGTTCAGAGGTCAATTTAAACCAGTCTTCCTGACTGAGCCCAGCACTCTATCTTTATGCTACTGTGTCTCAATCTTGTAAGTTACAGAGATTTTAGGTTCAAACATGTCAAACTAGAGAGTCTACACTCCATTTCTTTTCTGTTCCCACCCTTACTGTTACTGAGAAATTCAGGAGCTGTAACTATTGCTATCTCAGTATCTCTTTCTAAGTTGTGACATAATGTTGAAACAGAAAAGAAGTCTAGCTGGCATACTGGATTAAAAATATTTTTGAAACTATGAAAGTTACTAACCAATAAAACAGAGTTGGTAAATGTTATAATAGAAAATAGCTCTTTTAGTGCTAAAAACCAATTTTGGTTTTAGGAGAAGGCTCATTTTTTGACATGGAATACTGTCGTCATTTATAATTCTGGGAGCCAAAGAACAGTAATTCCCCATGCCTTCCTCTCTACATTTTAGAATCTTTTTCTTCCTTCAAAGCTGAGCCCAGGTGCCAGTTCTTTTAGAAGGCCTTCCCTCATTCTCTCAGCCCAAAGCTGTCAGTGCTTTTCTGGCCCCCGATTTTCTCTTATTTTACTATAATACTTAAACCATTCATCTGTGCACATTCATAGCTCACTCAGTTCTGCCCTGTGCAACTAAGCTGGAGGGCAGGGATGCTTTCATTTTTTATCATTATAGTCAAAGGGCTCCATTTCTAATAGGCTGTTAATGTTTGCCCAATTGAATTTACCTCAGATATACCCTGGAGAGTAGCTGTATTTCCCTGTGATGTCTTCATCACTTCAGCCAGCTGCTTGTGAAGTTCATCCATTTTCTGTTTTAAAAGTTGATCCTCAAAAGCATCAGCTTCTTTCCTTTTTAAGTATTCTTTATCTTCATTCACTTGATGTATAAATACATTAAAATAAATTAATTTAAAGTTTTATATGCAAGATGGAGTCCTTAAGACATAATTGTATATGTTCAAAGGTGATTTTCAGGTGTGATTTTTTTTTTTAAAGCTATAGTAATTTCTGTGCTGCTGACACAGCTTACCAAGAGTTTAAGGAATATGATATTACTGAAAACAATGTATTTAAATTTTTCATTTCATCTTTGTTGGTCCACTTCAACAGTATTTTTAGGCCCACAGCCTCTTAATCTAATTTACACACACACACACACACACACACACACACACACACACACTTATTGATCCAATAATATGTACTAAAGTTTTGAAGAACAAATCTGGATCATCTTAAGAACAGTTGCTATAAACATAAGCATAGAAATTAGCAAGTTCTTGAGAAACTCAGTGAGACTGACTCCAAGAATTAAAAGGAAAATGGTTATATGTATTAAAAGATCAGTTCAGAATCATTTCTAAAATGATTACAACATGGAATATGACTATTTAGACTAGTTTTTGTTAGTGCTTATAGTTCTAAATTCAAGTGAATGACATATGTAGCTTAATATTCTGTTATTTAACCTGGGTTTTTGGGCAGGGGGTTCTAGACGTGTGATTTCATCAGTTATGGAGAACATTCAGCATGGAAATTTCCTGTATCAATTGTAGATCACTATGCTCTGTAACTGATAATTTTAAGATAATTGCCTGAAGCCCTGACAAATCATATGATTATCCCATGGTTACAGTGTTCGCAGGTGTCAAAGGAAGGGATTTGTACTTAGGTCTTCTTGACTCAGGCTGGCGCTCTGGCCAGTAGACCACACTACTTCTTAAATTGTCTTACTCAGAAAAAACATTTTTGCTCTCATAGTCTGTGCTTACTTGTTGCTGATTACTGATTTATAAGTGGAGGTGATTTTTGCAGGCCAGGGAGTAAGGGAGGGTGAAGGAAGGAAAAACCACAGGATAGTGAATAGAATCCAATGGTCACTGAAATAGGAATAGGTTTATTTTCCTTCCTCCAAAATTCATGTTATCACAATAAATTCCAAAAACATGGAACTCCTATGCAAAGTTTCTGTATTATGAGGGGAAAATTACTATAGATAGACTGTACATAAGAAGGATGATTTGATTCACCCCAACATTTTACCCCAATTCTCAGAGTAAGTAAAAGTTCACTTTTATTTCTTTGGTAACAGTATTTACTCTGGAAAACACTCATGAACTTAGATGCTAAACATAGATTTTTTCTTCAAAGGAAAAACTTATCTAGAGATTTAAGAACACTACTTGTAGAAATCATAAGATCCTAAATACTTCAATAAAGTTAAGATTTCATTCTTGTGTATACTTTCATCCACTGTTACAGATAGCAGTCCATCCCTATTTTCCTAACTGATGAGACTCCTATGCATATCTTCTATATATGAGCTACCCAACACATTCCACCAGGGCTTTTTATGTTTTGTGATGCTTATAGAGGACATGGGATGTCCATCTGTTATTCTTCATTCTTACATAATTATCCCAAATATTTCGGCAATGATATTTCTTTTACTATTGCATGCCACTTTTGCACACAAGTCAAAAAAGTTCAGACTATCCAAGAAATACTTGAACTTTAAAAGGAGAATGTTAGTAGTAATGGGCAACATCAGTATAAAATAGTACAGAGAAACATAATGGCAGATTATTTGAGGATCATTCCATAAACATATGTATAGTAGAGGAAAAAAACTCCTGGAATAAGACTCAACTAAACCATACCAAACCAAGAGTATCACAGATGAAACTGGCAAATGGAAAAGACAGAAGATGCAAAGGCTACATCAATTAAACAAAGTAAGATTAAAAGACTAATTTTGGTGAAAATCTTGGATATTACTGGTCTCAGACTGCTCCTTTCTTGTCCATATTCAAGTAACTGTTCTCTCAAACTGAAGAAAGCAGTGTATAAAGTAAATGTGGAAAAGTTATATGAAAACCACAAGTCACTTGCTTTCACCATTATTCTAGGCTTGAACACTGTATGATTATTAAGATTACTTATGAGAAAAGCTCAGGTTTAAAATGGAGATTTCTCAGATTTAAACAACTCTTTTAGATTTAAACAGATTTCTTATATTTAAAACAATTTGATGATGTGACAAATTAATCTAGCTTAGGGATAATGCTTAATATGCATGATTATAATGGGGGCAATATACTCAGTCTATAATATAATGAATTATATGGGAAAAAATTAACTTCATTTGACTTAGGAAAAAGTCAGAATCTCACAGCCTGAATCTCAAAGTGAGCCCTTAGCTGCTTATCTTGATAGTATTTAGGAGAATACTTTTTAGCTCTCTTGACAGAAATTGAGAGCTCCTCCCTGCAATTTCTCATATAGAAAGCAATTGCAATATAAACTGGATCACATTACTTTTGAGATAAGGAATAAAAAGTCAAAAAAAAAAAAAAAAAAAAGCACAAAAATAAATACCCCATTCATTCTGTTTTCTCATTTGCTTGTGCTTCTGAGCTCTCAGTTCTTCGAAGGATAACTCTGAATCACCACAAATGAGCTTATCTTTGCAGTACATACATATTTGTTTGATATCACTTTTGGATGCCAGAGAAGATTGCTGGACTGAATAGCCTGATTTAGAAATGATGATACGTTGTTCTCTGTAGCGGAAAGACATAGCACATAAATTTATTACTGTGTATTTCATCTTGCTTTTCTCTAAAGCAAACCAATTATTTAATGCATGGACTGTACTTGCATTTTTGATTCTTTATTGGGAATAGATGACTGCACTGCAGAAGGAAGTGAACCCTAAAAAAAATACACAAAAAAATGGACTCTTTATATTAAAATACATTTTTATCCAATCAACTCTGCCAAATAGTTTGAAACAAAAAATCAAATACTTTTTTTAAACGAAGTATATATGCAAATATATATTACTACTAATATTTGAGGTTTCTAATCAATAAAGGTACACTTCTGATATTAGCATCAGGAAACCAAATATAAAATAAAAATTAATCTAATATATCACTTGATGTGGGAGAAAGGTATACAAAATCTCTTAAAACCTCCATTAATACATAATCCTAGCAATGGTCTATCAGAGTGGTGTCAAACTCAAAACTAAACCAAACCAAATCAAACCAGAAAAAACTTGTTCAGACTGCATAGAATGGGGTGGGGTTTTGCATATGCATTAGGCAATGAATTTGACATTTATTTTGATCAGACTGGAATATAAACATGTTGTCTTCACCAGCTGGATTCAGTATTCTACCCCCAACCTGACAATAACTTAACTATATTTTCTGTGGCAGATTTTTCACCAATCAATAAAATAAAGATATATAATCTCAGACTGCCAATAAATTTTTAATTAGCTACAGATTAAAACTTCACCAAAGGCAAAAAGTTCTCAAATGTCTACTTAATTGTTCCTTTCCTATATTTTATTAAGTGATCAATGGCCAGCAACTTTGGATAACATAATTACTAGTCATCCCATGAGTCCAAATAATAAATAATATTTTTTTTTGATTACCTGACTTTTAGGAATGCAAGCTGGGTCACCATTGCCTTGAAGTGATCTTTTTGTTGTCAGTTGATTTAATATTTGAGAATTGCGAAGGGGTTCTGAAGAAAAAGAAATGGAATTAGTCAAATTAAAAACTCATAAGAAGCAAAGCTATGAAACAAAAGATTAGAGATATATTTGCAATAAATTTGATAAGGAAGATAATAAATTATTCACAAATTGCTTATTTTTAGTCATAGGCCACATAACTACTTTCATTATTTAGTAAATGCTTCTTAGAGACTATCTTCTAATCAGTCTAATCATTCTTCTAATTAGTTTTAATCACTGCAGGGGATCAAAGTTTTAAAAAATTTTAGTAAGCTCCAACTAACAAAACAGGCCACTTATGTGGTCTTTTCTATGAGATGAATTTATTCATTATTAAGTAGCATTTAAACACATAATTTACTATTTAATTTGAACTAAACAAATTTGTAGATCTAATTGTAATTTTTTTTTGGTTTGCTTTGTAATAACTCATACAGTCTTCTTTTTAATATGATACATGTTTTGTAAATTGTATAATATGATACAGGAATAGGTATTTAATAAATGTTTGTTGGATTATATCCTTTCTAGTATCTTTTTACACATTTCTCTATATAATATTTGCTGAATTAAACTTCAGAAACAGGATGGAATTTTTAAAAAGTATGATCCACAGATCTAGATTTTTTCTGACTTTTCATCTTAGAGGGATATTCAATCCAATAATTATTTACCAAGTAACTACTAAATGACCAATACTATGAAATATATGAAAAAAAAAAATGCAGGCAATCCTTGAATTAAAGGAAAACCAATCCACGTGGACAAATGGCTGTTGTAAAAAACTAACCAACCAACCAAAAGACCCAATTTGTCAGTTTTTTGAGAATCTATGGATTTAAAAACAGAGGCAAGAAGAAACTATTAAAAAAAAACAAAACAGGGAAACTAAGCTGAAAAGCACATGCCCAGGTAAGGTTGGCCTATGTGTATGGTAAAGGCATCTGACTCCTTACCCCTCCTTATGCCTAAAAATATTTTCTCACATGCATCCTGAATTTTTCTTACTTTAAGTAAAATTCCCAAAACTAGTCATTTAGTTTTGCTAATAAGCATCTTAAGGAAATATAAAAATTCCCAATATTAAAGTGCTAGCTACTAGTCATTCAAACCTTTGTGGGAATTAGAGCAGCCTTATTAGGGAAATGGGACTGACTTTAGGGGGCCAAAGAATTGGGTCATTTTGTAACATGAAGAATTCTGAGGGGAAGGACAAGTATGGGATACTGAATTGGAGGGAGGGGGAGTTTCACAAAAACAACAGATACCAAGGGAAAGAGAATTGGAAGGATGTTAAATTAATTTCATCTATTTTAAAATTTTGCTTAGGGCTATTTTTGGCTTGCTTGGTTCCCAAGAACCATATCTCAGGAAAATAGTACTAGAGCACAGACAGTTTTGGTTAAATAGATTTTGTAAACTATCCTAGATATAATTCATTATACAACTGAATAACTTTACAATTAAACTTGTTGAGCTAACTATGAATTGAGGGCTAACTATGTTGAGCATTCTTTGTTCTTAAAGAATGTTATATACAGGGAAAGAACCTATATTTACTTTGTATTCTCCTATTTCATCTATTATAGCATTCTAGGTATTAAAGACTATTTCTGTCTAAATTAGTAGCAACTTCAACTTAGAAAAAGGTAATTTTACCTTGAGCTGGCGAAGGTATTCCTGTGAATCGGTTCTGGAATAAACTAAATTTAAAAAGGAGTAGGAGTTAAGAATAAAATTCAATCCAAGGTGGATGTCATTTCTGAACATACATTTTTGTTAAAAGGAAACTGAAACAGACTTATCAAGATACTGATAAATTTGTGTAAATTAATATGACATGAAATAGTAAGGTTGCTTTAGAATAAACAAACTTTATAACTGTTCATTATATCATATAGGTTAATGGCTTCATTAATGGGTCTTATCCCCATGAATATTAGCTCTAACAAAAAAAGATTGCAACTCCTCCATACTTCATCCTATGCAAGTCTTATCCATAACTTTCCATAAAAGTAGACATAAGTAATCTATCTAAAATGCTAGTCCTCTGATTATTTTATTATTTTTTTAGTTAGTGATTCAGCACCTTGGATGTTCACGTATCTTTTATAGCTCCTTATTCTTGCTATACTACTTGTCAAATATTCTTTTTTAATCATATACTCTGGATTTTTTTTTGTTACTTACATGATCACAGTTTTAGAGCTGAAAGAGAGTTAACTTTTTTGCATACAAGTTATCATTGGTAATATGTTGCAGGCTACTTATGTGCCCTCACTATCCTTTGGTCCACCTGCAATATGGAATTGTTTGATATGGTCACATTATATCATTTGCAGCCATGTAGAAAAACCCAAAAGAATACTGGTGTAAAAAAATTAGGTATATGCAGCAACAAGCAGCTCAGGAGGTCACTGAATGTTCTGTATTGTCACTCTTGTTACTCAGTTTGGACCCATCTTAGTTACATTTTTAATGACTATCCAAATTATGTTCTGATCAACTACTTCATTGGGCTATCTGCTCAACTTTATGTCATAATGTTGGCAACATAAATTTTTCATTTGCTTTGCTTTTCCAATGAGAAAGGGTAAGTAGATTTCCTTTGAAAGACTATATATTGCCTAAGAAGATCTCAAAGTAATCAACATCTCTTCCACAAATGAGTATCTTTTGAATTGCTTAAAGGGAATTCCTCAGAAAATGCATCATGACCTTTAGCAAGCAAACTTTCTTGTTTGTGGCACTTATTGTTGAAAACTTAATGTAGGGGGCAGCTAGGTGGTGCAGTGGATAGAGCACCAGCCCTGAAGTTGGGGGGACCTAAGTTCAAATCTGATCTCAGACACTTAACATTCCCTAGCTGTGTGACTCTGGGCAAGTCACTTAACCCCAATTGCCTCAGCAAAAAAAAAAAAAAAAAAAAAAAAAAAAAAGTGAAAACTTAATGTTGACCAAGGAATTTTATAACTGTGGTACATGTTAGGTAGACATTGCTAAAGAACAATTAAGAACATATCTTGCTGTATTGGGTTAAATACCTTTTTGTAATTAATGATAAACAGTGGGTTTTAAAGGCTCCAAGTCAGTTGTGGGACCATTAATGTGCTTCTGTTGTAGAATTGTCTGCAAAAGCTCTTTTCTCATGTTTTAGTTAATATGTACCCTTGAGACATATATAAACTATTTTCAAAATTCTTAGGTATAAAAAAAGTTCTTAAGAGGGCCACTGCAATCTCGGTCATTTTCCCCTTCTTCATGAGTGCCTTTAAAATTCTATCCTTGAGGAGCCAGCTAGATAGTACACTGGATCTGAGTTCAAATTCGACCTCAGACACTTAATACATCCTAGCTGTGTGATCCTGGGCAATTCATTTAATTCCAATTGCTCTTACCCCCCCCCCAAAAAAAAAATAATTAAAAAATAAATTTCTATCCTTGAGAATTGCTCAAACAGCTCACTTCATACTTATTAGCCATATGGCTAAGAAAAGAGAGTAAATCCAAACTAACTTAAAAGCAACAGCTATGTTTGAGATAGGTAGACAATATTTATTTGCTAAGAATAAATACTGTGTTGCATAATGTGGAAGACAGTGCTACAAAGAATAGTGCTTAATTAAAGCAGATTTAGAAATCTGATAAATTACCTGTACTGTTGATACAATATTTCTGTAGGTTCCGCCTGGTTTTGAATTCCTTTATGAAAAACATCGTTGGCACGCTGTAGATCTCCTTGAACTTCAAAGTGCTTAGCCCAAGCTAAATACAGAGCAGATGATCTGATACCAATCCCTTGGCTGTGTATATATTCATAAAATTGATGAGGTTCACTGTTAAATTCAGCCTAGTTTAGAAAGCAAAAGAAAATATTACCTTCAGATATTTTATTATATATCATTTTGCCTGATATTATTGCCAAAGATCCTAAGTGTTACACTATAGAAGGATAAAATTGATCTCTGATGTCAACCTTAAAAGTTAAATATACTCCAAGTTTCCTTAGTTTTGCCAATTCTATTCCTGTGATCTATAAATCTCCATTAAGTCTTAATTCTATTTGTAAATCTTCCTGATAACTATGAGATGAAAGTCACACATTTATTACCTGTTGTGTGAAGTAGTAATTTAAATTGTCTTATTAAAACTTCCACTGTCAATTTTCTTTTTTTAATTTTATTTGCATAACATATGTGTGGGTAATTCTTCAACATTAACCCTTACATAGCTTTCTGTTACAAATTTTTCCCCCCAACTCCCCACCCCTCCCCTAGATGGCAGGATATCCACTACATGTTATGTTAAAATATTGGCAAATTGAATATATGTATACATATTTCCAAACTTATCATTGTTGTGCAAGAAAAATCGTATCTACACAAAAGACATATCAGATAAAGGAAACACAATGTAAGCAAACATCAATTAAGAGTATGAGAATGTTATGTTGTGGTTCACATTTCACATCCCTCTCTCTGGGTATATATGGCTTTCTTCAGTGAACAATTGGAAGTGGTTTGAAACATTTCATTGTTGAAGGGAGCCATGTCCATCAGAATTGATTGTCATATAATATTGTTGTTGCCGTATATAATGATCTCCTGGTTCTGCTCATTTCACTGAGCATCAGTTCATGCAAGTCTCTCTAGGCTTCTCTGAAATCCTCCTGTTGGTCGTTTCTTACAGAACAATAATATTCCATAATATTCATATACCATAATTTATTCAGCCATTCTCCAATTGAAGGGCATCTATTCAGTTTCCAGCTTCTAGCCACTACAAAAAGGGCTGCCACAAACATTCTTGCACATGTGGGGCCCTTTCCTTCCTTTATGATTTCTTTGGGATATAAGCCCAATAGAAATGCTGCTGGGTCAAAGGGTATGCACAGTTTGATAACTTTTTGAGCATAGCTCCAAATTGCTCTCCAGAATGGCTGTATCCGTTCACAGCTCCACCAACAATGCATCGGTGTCCCAGCCCTCCCACGTCCCCTCCAACATTCATCATTAACTTTTCCTGTCATTTTAGCCAATCTGACAGGTGTGTATCCACTGTCAATTTTCAAAAGTTTTTTGCCCAGTCCCAGTAATCCTGGGATTTGGTAAATTGGGGCACTAATTACTTAATATTTTATTAATGTATTTATCATTTCATTCATTTGCATAATATTGCAAAATTCTGATCATGGCTCTGATTAGCCTTTGCCATTCTAAAAAAAGATTTGAATTGCTTCACTTTGATTTTTTAAACAGGTACCTTTATCTACTGATTTGATTTTAGTTGTCTTATTCCTGATTTACCATTTGTTTTATTCTATAACCAAAAATTTATTAAGTCTTCTTCTTCCCATAGTCTTAGGTATTAATACTTTGAACTAAACTATTTATAGAGATTTTAGTCTTATCTCACCTTCTAATCTACCCCTAGTTTTTCCTAATCTTAGTTAGTTAAAAACTCTGATATTTCTTTTTTTCTTATAATAGCTTTTTATTTTTCAAAATATACACAAATAGTTTTAAATATTCACACTTGCAAAATCTTTTGTTCCATATTTTTCTCTCTCCCTCCCCACTTTCTCCTTCCCCTAGACAGCAAGTAATGCAATATAGGTTAAACATGATTAATTCTTCTAAACATATTTTCACATTTATCATGCTGCACAAGAAAAAGCAGATCAAAAAAGAAAAAAAAGTGAGAAAGAAAAAAAATAAGCAAGCAAACAACAACAAAAAAGGGTGAAAATACTATGTTGTGATCTACATTCATAGTCCTCTCTCTGGCTGCAGATGGCTCTGTTTATCACAAGTCCATCGGAATTGGTCTAAATCACCTCATTGTTGAAAAGTAACTCTATTCTTAATGAAATCTATATTCAGTCACTTTCTCCTAACCACAGAACTTCTCAACTCTCCTAGAAGTCTTCCTTTGATTTAATAAATTTTATTTATTTATTTATTTAATTTATTTATTTAATAAAATGTATTTACAATATTCTCTATTGCCATGAACAATTGAGAGAAAAACACTGGAGATCAAGACAAAAAGTCCTTTTACTAAAAATAAATAACTTTAGAATTTTAGGCATTATGATTAAATATTCTGACATGTTTATTTCAACATACTCACAAATTTTACACAGCAATTAATGAACCTTGGATCATTGTGGTATCTCTTCTTATCCAAAAATGTCTTGACTAATCGTTCTAAGAGTGTTGACAAAAATTCTGTATTTTGAGCAAAATTCTCTTCTGTCCACTGTACATATCTGGAATAAGAGTATTTGAAAAAAATAAGGTTGATGTTTCTTTCTTTTTAAAAGGTAAAAGTAAACTGAATACTAACCTTTCCCACAGATCAAGTGGATCATCCCCTCTGTAGCTTTGTACATGGGCTTCAAACATTCTTTAAAAAAAAAAAAAAAGAAAAAGAAAAAAAATGATTAAAACAAGGTATCACTGTGAGATAGTAAAAGCAAAAAAAAAGTATGTCCTGATTTTGTGTAGTATTTATTACTTATGTACCTTGAAATGCAAGTTTAAAAATTAAGCCAAAATACAATTAATTAAAAATACTTCAAGATAATATTCAGTGATAAAGTATTGATTTGAAATAAAAGTGTTGAGTCTGATAATCTGTGTCTTAATATCAGGTTTGCACTCGCAGAAAAAACCAAAACAATGCTTCTTTTCTGATCTGGTCCCCACCTGATCCCCTCTGATGTCCTAATATCCTCCAATTTTTTTTTTCTTTTGATATAAAAAATATGGAAAATATGTGTCAATCAACAATTTCCATGGAAAACCTCACAAAATTATGATACTACAAGGTGGAGAATGAGTTGTACAAAGGAGGGGTCTTACTGTCCCAGCTAACTTTCTCTGTAGCTCAAAATAGCCTTAATTTTCTTGAATGCCATGTCACACTACTGACTCATTCATAATGAGCTTGCGGCTTACCAAAGCCTCCAAGCTTTTTCAGATCTATAGGTATTTAGTTAACCTGGAAGTATGTTTTTTAGCTCAAACTCACTTTCTACTCTCTTACACATCATTTATATTTCAGACAAACCGTATTATTTAGTATTCCTTCAATGTGTGTGTGTGTGTGTGTGTGTGTGTATGTAGCATACATGTTTTTGGTGTTCTGGAAACACAATGGGGTTGCCTAATTGTGTAATGGTCTAAAAAACTGTATGTCGAGGGAAGCCTTATTATACAGTAAGATATAACAAATAGCAAGAATCTGATAAATTTTAGCCATAACAGTAACAAGTATTTACACAACTCAGTCTTTAAATCTATAATATTATCTGATCCCTACAACCCTGGTTTGAAGGTGCTATTTGTTAATTCCATTTTACAGGTGAGGAAACTGAGGCAGAGACCTGCCCACGATCACAAAGTACATTGTGTGATTCTAAATCCAGACCACTATATAGTAACTACCTAGGTGCCTCTCTTATAAACATATTAATAAATGTAAACATAGGAAAATTTTTATAAATTGAAACAGTGAGAAGAAAAAGGAGAATAATATACACATATATATTTATAATTAATGACTACAATAATGTAAAAAAAATACAAACAGAAGCAAGAACATGGAATAAATAAAATGGCTAGGAGAACAGATTAATGACTAATTATTCTTCCCAGAGTCTTGCCACTGAATTGATTGGTTTTATTTAATTGTTTGCAAAGAAAAGTTCAAAAGCATGGGGCAAGAGGGGGAGGAGACAAAAAGGGCCTTTTATTGGTAAATTACTCAAATTAAAAACAAAAGGAATCACCACAATTATTTTTTAATGACCTAGTAGCTTCTCTTCTACTATATCTTTGCTTTCTTCATTTGAGAACATTCTATTCCACTATCTTTTGTCTAAATCTTCAATTTTAAGAGTTCAGAATTCTATAGCACCTTCATAAAGCCATCCCAAATATCCCCGACTACCTGAAGCAATTACTCTATGGCAATCTATTTTATTCTATTGTTATTTGTATTAATGTAATATTATGAAAGCATAATAGACCTCACATATCTGCTAGTTAAGGATAGAGATGGACTTGGAACTGGGGCAGTATCCCTCCCATTCCTCTTTTCACTATTAAAATATTAATTCCTTGAGGTTAGGGCCTATTCCTCCTCATCTTAGTATTTCCATTTCAGAGTTTGGCATATGCTGTCTTCTACAGAGAAGGTACTCAATAAATATTTCTTTAATCTTAGAGCTAGAAGAAATCTTGGAGATGATCTAGTTTCTCTACATTTCATTTTTTTTGTTAGACATCACCATCACTACAAATTAAACCTTCTATGATCCCCATTCTTTCCAATTTCTCCCTATTTACTGATCACTTCTTTACTCTCTAAAAATATGCCTATGTTCCTCCTTCCCATCCTCAAACTTTTACTTGTCCTTCCCTACGACCTATCATATCACGTCTCTTCCCTTTTGTGTCTAAATTCCTTAAGCAGGCCTACTAATGCTGTCTTCACTGCTTTTTCTCTCACTCTCAACTCTGACTTCATTATTTAACTGAAACTGCCTATTCCAAAATTATCAATAATTTTTCAATTGTCAAATCTAACAACATTTCTCCAATTCTCATTTTTCTTGACTTCTCTGCAACTTTGGACACTGTTCTACTATGTTTTCAAGAAGTTGCTCTTTCATGTATTTCCTTCTACCAGTCTGACTGCCCATTCTCTGTATCTTTTGTTGGATTTTTATCTTTGTTATGCCTCCCCTAATTGTGGTTAATCCTTAAAGTTCTGCACTGGATCCTTTTCTCCCACTGAACTATTTTGCTTGGTTATCTTAGCAGCTATCATGGATAAGTTATCATTTCTATGCAGATAAACTTCAGGTTTACACAGCCCTAATATCTAGCTAGGTGGACCAGTGGATAGAGCCCTAGGTCTAGAGTTAAGAAAACCTAAATTAAACACCACCTCAGACATTTACTAGCTGTGTGACCTCAGATAAGTCATTTAACCTTGTTTGCCTCAGTTTCCTTATCTGTCAAATGAGCTGGAGAAGATGATGGCAAACCTCCTTAGTATCTTTGCCAAGAAAAGCCCATATGGAATCAGTCAGACAGGACTGAAATGACTAAAAAACAACAAACCTCTCTTGAGCTCCAGTTCCATATCACCAACTGCTTATTGGATATCTCTGTCGGGATGTCCCATAAGAAATCTTAAATTCAAGTGTTCAACATAGAATTCATTTTTTCTCTCAACTCTACTCTCCCCCTTCTTTATGATGTAGAGAGCTACACCCGGTTCTGTCACTCAGGCTCCCAACTTCAGTGTCATCTTCTACTCTATCCACCTTCACTGCTTATTAGTTCTATTGATTCTATCTTCATTGAATCTTTTATGTAAGTTCCCTTCTCTACTGTCACTGCTGCCATCCTGGAATAGACTCTGCTCAACGCCCCACACCTGACCTATTGCCATAGCCTACTGTTTGGTCTCCCTGCCCCAACTTTCTCTCCACTCCAGTCCATCTTCTAGTCAGCCAGTCAAACTAATCCTTCTAAAGCCTGGATCTGACCACATCTCCCCTCTATTCATTAAACTTCATTGGCTCTGGCCCCTTCCTATCTTTCTTGACTTTTAAAACTTTAATCCCCTCAATATATCCCACAAACCAGGGATTCTAGCCTCCTTGTTGTTCCTTGAACAAGACATTCCACTTTTGTATTCCATTCATTTTCTTTGGCTTTCCTCAATATTTGGAATTCTCCCTTTTCCAATCTCTATCTTAGCTTCCCTGACTTTCATCAAGTCCCAAGTTAAATTCTATCCTTTTCTGAAAGAAACCTTTAAAAGTCCTTCTTAACTTTGGTTCTTTTTTTTTCTCTGAAATTACCCCTAATTGTATATCTATCTCTATCTACATAGGGACACACATCCAAATATCTATATATAGTCTATACTTTGTGGTTTGCATGTTGTCTTCCCTTTATACCCCTAGTACTTAGCAGTACCTGGCACAAAAAGGTAATTAATAAATGCTTATGTTCTCTTAGTTTAGTTCAATACACTTTACATCATTTCATACATGTTTTACAAGGTTTCTCCAAATCTACCTCTGTCATCATTTCTCAGAGTACATTAACATTTCATTGATTCTTATACCTTCTTTTCTGTTACTGCCACTACCCCGATATAGACCTCATCACCTCATGCCTAGATTTTTGCAATGGATTGCTGGCTGATTTTCTTGACACAAGTCTTTCCCTGCTCCAGTCTTTCCTTTGCTATGTCATCAACATGACCTTTTTAAAGCACAGGACTAACCATGTCAACTCCCTTTCAAGAAATTCCAGTGGATCCTATTATCTTCAAGATCAAATATAAAACCCTCAATTTGGTTATCAAAATCCTTCATGATTGGTCCCATTACCTTTCTGGTCTACATATACCTAACTTCCCCATCACACATACTCTGTGACAGTGACAAGTTAGTCTATTCTTTGCACAGTCCCCCTGCAGGGTCCAGGGATTTTAATTGGCTTGTTTTATAAACCTGGAATGTATCCTCATTTCTTCCTCTTTGTTTCTCTTGAAACTTCCTGTTCAAATCCCAACTGAAATCTCACCTTTTACAAAGGTGAGAGCCTTTCCCAATACCTCTTAGTTCTAGTGTTTCCCCATTATTATTTCCAATTCCAAACAAAATTATTTGCATGTCTCCCTCATTAGTTTTTAATGAGCTTTCTCTGAGCTCCTGAAGAGGAAAAGACTGCCTTTGCCTTTCTTTGTATTTCCAGTGCTACTTTAGTTCAGGATCTAGCTATATAGTAGGTGCTTAATAAAAACTGACTGATAAGACTATCATCTTCACTCATTAAGTCCACATTAAGTCTTTACTATATGTAGTGCCCACTGTCAGGATTGGGGGAAATGATAAATCCTGGCTCTTCTACTCATGGAACTTTCATATCAAAAAGACAGATAAAGCTGGAGTTAAATGCTACTCTTTCCTCACAGTTTTAATGACAACTGAATGCATTTAAGGAGCAAAATGGAACAAAATAAACCAAACTACATCACCTCACAGCTTTCTGGTCTCAGTTTATGCATCTGTAAAATGAAGGGGAATGGATTAAAATGATCTTTAAAGGACGTTTTTGGCTTTACATCCTATAGGCTTGAAGAGATACAAATAGAAATTCCATTCAAAATAACTATCGATAGTATAAAATATTTGGGAATATATCTTCCAAGGGAAAGTCAGGATCTATATGAGCAAAACTACAAAACACTCTCCACACAAATAAAGTCCGATCTAAACAACTGGAAAAACATCAAGTGCTCTTGGATAGGTCGAGCAAATATAATAAAGATGGCAATACTACCTAAACTAATCTATTTAGTGCTATACCAATCAAACTCCCAAGAGATTATTTAACTGACCTAGAAAAAATAACAACAAAATTCATCTGGAAAAACAAAAGGTCAAGAATTTCAAGGGAATTAATGAAAAAAAATGCAAATGAGGGTGGCCTAGCTGCACCAGATCTAAAACTATATTATAAAGCAGTGGTCACCAAAACCATTTGGTACTGGATAAGAAATAGAGTAGTGGATCAGTGGAATAGGTTAGGTTCACATGACAAAATACTCAATGACAATAGTAATCTAGTGTTTGATAAACCCAAAGACCCCAGTTTTTGGGATTAAAAACTCACTATTTGACAAAAACTGCTGGGATAATTGGAAACTAGTCAGGAAGAAATTAGGCATTGACCCACACCTAACACCATATACCAAAATAAGGTCAAAATGGATTCATGATCTAGGCATAAAGAATGATATTATAAACAAATTAGAACAATGTAGGATGGTTTACCTCTCAGACCTGTGGAGGGGGAAGGAATTTGTGACCAAAGAAGAACTAGAGGTCATCATTAATCACAAAATAGATAAGTTTGACTATATCAAGTTAAAAAGTTTTTGTACAAACAAAATGAATGCAGACAAGATTAGAAGGGTAGCAGTAAACTGGGAAAATATTTTTACATCCAAAGGTTCTGATAAAGGCCTCATTTCTAAAATATATCAAGAATTGACTCAAATATATAAGAATTCAAGCCATTCTCCAATGGATAAATGGTCAAAAGATATGAACAGACAATTTTCAGATGAAGAAATTGAAACTATTTCTAGTCACATGAAAAGGTGCTCCAAGTCACTATTGATCAGAGAAATGCAAATTAAGACAACTCTGAGATACCACTACACACCTGTCAGATTGGCTAAAATGACAGGAAATGATAATGATAACTGTTGGAGGGGATGTGGGAAAACTGGGACACTGATACATTGTTGGTGGAACTGTGAACGGATCCAACCATTCTGGAGAGCAATTTGGAGCTATGCTCAAAAAGTTATCAAACTGTGCATACCCTTTGACCCAGCAGTGTTTCTACTGGGCCTATATCCCAAAGAGATTTTAAAGGAGGGAAAGGGACCCACATGTGCAAAAATGTTTGTGGCAGCCCTTTTTGTAGTGGCTAGAAACTGGAAACTGAAAGGATGCCCATCAATTGGAGAATGGCTGAATAAATTATGGTATATGAATGTTATGGAATATTATTGTTCTGTAAGAAACGACCAACAGGAGGATTTCAGAGAGGCCTGGAGAGACTTGCATGAACTGATGCTGAGTGAAATCAGCAGAACCAGGAGAACATTATACACAGCAACAAGACTATACGATGATCAATTCTGATGGACATGGTTCTCATCAACAATGATGTGATTCAAACCAGTTGTTCATTGATGAAGATAGTCATATACATCCAGAGAGAGGCCTGAGGGAACTGGGTGTGAACGACAACACAGCATTTTAACGCTTTCTGTGAATATTTCCATGCATTTTGTTTTCCTTCTTAGGTTGCTTTTTCTTCTTCTCTTTCTAGATCTGATGTTTCTTGTGCAGTAAGATAACTGTATAGATATGTATACATGTATTGTATTTGTCATATAATTTATCCTATTTAGCATGTATTAGATTACCTGTCATCTAGGGGTGGGGGGTGGGGGAAGAAGGGGAAAAGCTTGGGGAAAAAAAAGTTTTTGTAAAGGTCAATGTTGAAAAATCACTCATATGTTTTGTAAATAAAATGCTTTATATATATATATATAAAAACATCCTATAGGCTTGTAAGAGTATGAGACTCCCTTTATGGTCTTAGTCTGGTTGGGACTAACCTTGTTAGTGCCTTGAAAATGTTTGAGCAGCAGCTGCATTGTCAGCAGCAGCAGCATTGTCATTAACCTTATTACAATTATTAGCATTAGCAGCAGCAGCAGTCAGTGGGCCAAAGGCTTTTCCACAACCGAGCCAGGAAGAGGTTGTGCAAAGGCATCAGGCCAGGCAGGCCAGGCTGGACCGGGCCAGAAATCACGCAGGGAAGGAAGTGGGGAGACCCCGATGTCACAATGTCACGCCAGTGTCCCAGAAGAGTTCGCAGTAGGAAGGACTCTGGCCTGGGAGACGGGAGAAGGAGGTACTTCTGCCATTGACAACAACAACATTCAGTCCAGACAGCCCCCACCTTCCAGCCAGATAGGGCCGCCCAGCCTGGTTCTCAGTTGTTAAGAGAGCATAGACCTTTGTGAATTTAGGGGACTCGGGTTCGAATCCAGGTTCTGTCCCTTGCTATCTGTATGAAACTTGAACGAGCCGCTCCACCTCTCTAGGCCTCAGTTTCCCTCATCTGTAAAATGGGGGATTCCGGCTCTTAATCCTAAGAACGAAACTCACCCGTCCTCCCACCGTTCGACTTAATATTCCCACCCCCCACCCCCACCTCCAACCAGGGACTCACAGCAAGGCACGTTTTGGGTCGTCCATGATTTCCCCACAGGAACACACACAAAACGCACTCACAGACTCAATTTCCGACAGCAGCTACCACCGGACGGATTCAAATCTCCCGCGCAGGCGCAGCCCGCCTCCCGAGCGTTCTCAGATCGACGCGTTCATTGGCTGAATGCTGAAATTGCATCTAGCCAATCAGATTCGCAGTTGCTGGGAGGGGCTCCTTCCTCGGTCTGTCTCGCCTCCGTCCCTGCCCTTTGGATACAGGCTGTCTGCGCGTGCGTGCAGCCCCCTAGTGAACGAACTTGTTTGGAAAGTAAAGTGTTTCTTCTTTCTCAACCTTAATGCTTTAGGGGATCACAGGTGTAGGAGTAGAAAGCCCTTAGGGGGCCTTTTTACTCCGACCTCCTAGTTTTACAGAAGAGAGAACTGAGGCCTAGAGAACTTAAGAAACTTTGCCGACGTCCCAGACGGACTCATGATTTGAACCTATGCCCTTAGATGTGATTCCAGAGCCTTGGCTCTTCCCCCTAAGCATAAGCTTGCTGGGGGTGGAGATGGGGCAATGGTGGTGTTACAGACCCCTTTTATTTTACATCAGAGGAATCTGAAGCCAAAAGAGAGGGGAACTCACTTTTGCAAGGGCACTAAGAATGAAAAAGAAGCCTTTGTAGGTAGCAGAAAAGATTAAACATTGGAGCATACTAGTTCAGGTTCTTAATATTTATTTATATTTATCAGCTATGGGTATTTATGACCATTTGCTTCTAGCAGACCATATTGGGTCTTTGGCTTGTTAAGTTCTAGATTCAGGTTTTTAGTCTTTAAAGTCCAGTGCTGGAGCGTGGATTGTTACTACTATGATAATTACAACAAGGATGTTGCAGTTTTGCATTATTTATTTATTTTTTTTGCCGAGGCAATTGGGGTTAAGTGACTTGCCTAGGGTCCCACAGTTAGGAAGTGTTAAGTGTCTGAGAGCAGATTTGAACTCAGATCCTCCTGACTTCAGGGCTGGTGCTCTATCCAGTGCGCCACCTAGCTGCCCCTGCAGTTTTGTATTTTTAAACCTAAAAAAAATGCCAATAGAAAATGAAGTATGAAGACTTTTAATTTATTAATTTTTTAGTGATGATTAATGGTTTCTGGGGATATTACATCTACTTAAAGTAAATAACCGACTCATATAACACTTTTAACTTTATAAAAGGCTGTTCTTTTCTCTGGAGGATACTATGACTGTAGGTGATGGTGTTATTCAGTCATTTGAATCCCATCTGATTAGACCCCATTTGGAGTTTTCTAAGCAAAGATTCTGGAGTAGTTTGCTATTTTTCTTGTTCACCTCATTTTGCAGATGAGGAAAATGAGGCAGAGTTATGTGATTTGCCTACAGTCACACAGCTAGTGTCTCAAGCCAGATTTGAACTCAGAACATGAGTCTTCCCCAACTCCAGATCTGACACTCTATCCACTGCATCACCTAGAAATCCTATATCTACAGGTACTGCAGGTACTGTTAACCCCATTTTACAAATAAAACAATTCAGAAAGGTTGTAATTTGTCCATAGTTACAGCTAGTGAAGGATCAGAATTTAAACCCAGTTTTTCCTCATTCTCATTTAAGTCCCTCATTCTTTTCATTACAGCAGATTGATCTTTATCACCACGGTTTAATTGAAACCAAATAAAATTTCCTATTCTTTAGGAGTTTAAGATGTCTCCTATTCCTGGAATCTTTCCTGCAGATCTCCTAAAGTTCCAAAAAATTGTTTAGAAGTTAGAAACATTTACATTCCTTGGAACTGACTAGGTCTATTCTATATAGATGTAATTATTATAATGATAATGATGTTTCTTTGTTATTCCTGCATCTATAAAATGAATATAATTCTTTTGCTCTCCAATTTGCAGTTTTGTTGCCCTACCTGAGATTTTTTCCACTTCTGTGCCCAAGATGGAAGATAAGGGGGGAGAGAAAGAATCTTTTTGTCCTCCCAAAGTTTCTGTCTGTAATTAGGTAGAAGAATCAGACATCATTCCTTTCTTTAATCAAGTTGCCAGTACTTTACAGAGAACAAGAATCAGAAATAGCAATTTTTGATTGGGTAACATAACCTGATGTTCAAATGTAAAAAAAAAATCAATACTTGGCTTGAATCTGACTTACATTATACCACTCCAACTTTAACTGATTTGAATTCTCATTTTCCTGTATCCTCTTTTTCAATTTAACCCTGATCTGCTTCTTACCCAAATGAATGTGCCAAGGGTTTGATAGTAGTTATAAATTAAATTTATAATTCATATAACTATCTGCTCTTCTTTTTGAGGCCATTGCCACAAGCTACAGGAAAATGGTTAGATTGGATTTGGAAAAGTGGGAGTTCTGTTTTGATTGAGTATTGCCTTTTCTGCCACAGACACAGTATTGCTTAGTCATGTTTCCCTTTAAAAATGAATTCTTACTGATATCAAGTTGTTTCATTTATATACCCTCTCCAAAGTGGTACTATCAAAATTTCAAAAGTTAACAAAGTAACAAAGGTATAGAGCAAAAATCTCTGGCTTAAGATTTAAGAGACCTGGGTGTTAGTTTGACTTTGCCATTAAGTAGCTGTGTGACCTTAAAAAGTCACAAACTTTCAGGGTTCAGTTTCCTTCTCTCTTAAGTAAAGATATCTTTATTGGGTGATTTTAAAATCAACTATGAAAAAAAGATTATTCTAATCTACAAATGGCTAAATCTATAAGCAAGTAATGCTTTCTGCTTTGCTCTGCACATAGTGGATTAACGTTTGTTCTGTACTCCCCCTCACTGCCTCTCAAGCCCCTTGTCTAAAACTTCTGGAAACTCATAGCCTAGCCCTGCCTTTCTCAGCACACAGAACTCCGGGGCACATGTAACACAGAAATTCAGAGATGAATGAGAAAAAACTAGCTTGATTACAATAAGCTGAAAATTGAGTTAGGATATGGTAAGGTTAAACAGCAAAACAATCCTTTATTGAGCTAATAAGGAACTTCCACCAGGGAGATCTGTAAGGTATGGGCAAGGGTCTTTGAGGGAATAAACAGCTAATGGAGCTCCCTGAGGATATCTAAGGATCATCCTACATACTCCTTACGGGTTTCTTGTATCTGAGAGAACCTTTGACTCCTTGTAGTACCATTTTAGAATTTCCTTGTATCCTTAGCACTTAGACCAATGCCTGTCCTGGGTCTTCTCCCTCTCTACTACTTAATTTGATAATTTCTTCAGTATTCATAGTTTTAATTATTGTCTCAATATTTATGATCATCAAATCTACCTATTCTGTCTTAATCTTTCTGCTCATCTTCAATAATGCATCTCCAACTACCATCCAGAAATCTCAAACTGGATGTCCAATATACATCTTAAACTCAATATGTGCAAGACTGAACTGATCTTTACACCTAAAACTTCCCTACCTCCAGATTACCCTATTACTGTTAAGTGCACCACCATCTAATCTAAGCTTCATCTTTGCCTCTGTACTATCTCTCACTCTCCATATCAATCTGTTGCCAAGGCCTGTTGATTTCACCTTTACAACATCTCTTGAGGGCATCCCATTCTCTCTCCTCTGATAGTGTCATTGCTCTACTGCAGGCCTTCATCAACCTCAGGCTTGAACTATTTTAATAACCTTTGGGTGGGTCTGCCTGACTCAAGTTTCTCCCCAATTTAATCCATCCTCCATTCAGCTACCAAAGTAATTTTCTTGAAGCACAGTTCTGACCATGCCATGTTTCTACTCAGTAAACTCAAATGGCTTCCTATCACCTCCAAGGTCAAATACAAAATCTTCTGTTTGCCATTCAAAGCCTTTTATAACATATATTTTCCAATCTTCTTACAGTCACATACTCCAGTCCAGTGATAATTTGTTTCCTCTAGTCCAATAATAAGTGGTTGTTTCACAAAGAAGACACTCCATCTCTCAGCTGTTGACTTTCTATCTGGCTGTTCTCAATTTCTGGTATTCTTTCCTTCCTCATCTACCTCCTCCCTTCCCTGACTTCCTTAAAGTCTCAACTAAAATCCCAACCACAGGAATTCTTTCTCAACCCTTCATTCTAGTGCTTTTCTTTTAATGTTTTTTTTTAATCTGTTCTATACATAGCCTATTTTACATAATTTCTTGCTTGTTGACTCACCCATTAGATTGTGAGTGCCTTGAGGGCAGAGATTATATTTTGTTCCAGGGCATGTTAACTGGCACACAGTTGGCACTTAATAGAGGTTTAATCACTGGCTGTCGACTGGGCTACTCCCACCTGTACTCACTATATGTCTCAACTACTGCTTCAGAATTATACCCTTAATACATCAGTAAAGCCACAGCTTGCTGGCATATTTTTAGACTCTAAGTTGTTTCATTGCTCTAGATCTGGTTCTTGCCACATCTGATCGTTAACTGAAACACTGACTCACTATCTCTTCCTTCTAAGAGTAGAAGTTTTACAAGAGAAGATAAGTAATTTGGATTGGCAAATATTAGCTTAGAAGACACACTTCCTGCTGCTTGAAATGAATTTCAAAAACTAGAGAGAAGGTGAAACTCTTCTCAGGAATACTGTCCTTTTCTATTGTCCATGGTTGCTACTTTGTCCTCACAATTAGGTTAGTAACACAATCAATTGATTAAAGGTATTCTATAATAGATGATAATACTTTGTCAAAATTGATCACATAACCAATGTTCATCTCCGTAATGATCAAGATTTTTTTTATTTTTCTGCATCAACTTGAATGCACGCATTGTGTATAAATTTGACACAAGTAGCAGAATTGAGGATAGGCTTCTTTGGCTTCCCCAATCTACTTCAATGGTAGGGCTATATAACTTGACAGTTAGATCAAGTTAGACCTCTGTTTACAAAACAAAGCAACTCTGGGAGTTCATACCCTAGTGCTTTGTCTCAGTTCTCTGTGAAACAATCAGGGCCATGACCATAAAGTCATAGATGTAGAGCCTTTCTAGTCTAATCCTTTCATGTATTATTTTACTTTTTTCCAATAGAGACTTAAACTAGGAGAGAGAAAATTATTTGTCCAAGGTGATCAAGGTTGTAAGTAGTAGAGCATGGGTTCTAATTCAGGGCCTTTGACCTGAGTTTAAGTGGGATGACTTTTTCTTCAGATGATTTTCCTGAAATATTGACAGATTCTTCTTTATTGCCTGTTTTTCTCACTCATATATTGATCTTCTATTCTTCACTTCTCCCTCCTTATAGTAACCAAATAAAGTCCTTTCATTAGGACTAGAACTGGCCTTGTGATCTCATTGGCATAGGGAAGTAGTAGCTGAGGAAATTTCCTTTGCTAAGGCAGGTTGGTACCTTTTCTGTGGTCTTAGATAATAATAATAATAGTTATGTGACTTACAGAGTATATGTCAGATGTGGGACTTGAACTCAGGGTTGGTTTTTTTTTTTCTTTTTGAATTTCAGTCTCATCTTCTGTCCTCAGTGAAATATCTGTTCCTTTTCTTTACCCAGGACCTTTCCTGAATGTTGAAGGGCCATATTCTTCAACTGTTTTTTTCATTTTATAGATTTAGAAAATCTCTTCTATCTGGCTGTTCTCAATTTCTGGTATTCTCTCCTTCCTCATCTACCTCCTCCCTTCCCTGACTTCCTTAAAGTCTCAACTAAAATCCCAACCACAGGAATTCTTTCTCAATCCTTCATTCTAGTGCTTTTCTTTTAATGTTTTTTTTTTAAATCTGTTCTATACATAGCCTATTTTAGTTCCATATTGTTCCATTCTCTTTTCAATTATACATTCCTTTACTTGGAACCTACTTTGTTCTATATTAGTCATTGTGTATCTAGTCTGGGGACACAGTTCTTGGGAGATTAAGTACAAAAATAACTATCCAAGTGCAATCTTACTAATATTGTCAGATCTAGCTAGAAATAAGAAGTGAATGGAAGAACAGCTCTTACAGCTTCCCTTATGTGACCAAGTATATTACTAAACATTGTATCTTGGACCCACACTAATTAATTCTAGCCCAAACCCAATAACACTTAAATACCTTGATCATTATAATAAAAGAAGTTTAGAAGAAGGTCAACCTTAGGGCAGAATATGTTAAGTTTTAAATATGTTAAGTATGACATCCATTTAACTATCTTCAATGAAAAGCTGGCAATGAAGGACTAGAGTGGAGGCTTTTTCACACTTATCACCTTTATAGGGTTTCCTTTGATATACATTCTCTGATGTATTAAAAAAATGTCCAATTGAATCTTTGCCTATAATACTCACTACAAATATAGTTTTTTCCCTTTGTGGATTTTTTGATGTCTAAAAGATTGAGTGCTTATTGTATCCTCTTTCATATTGATCACATTTATAGTTTCTCCTGTGTGAAAATAGGAAATTCACCTGAATCCTTTTTCACATTCATCACATTTATAGGATTTCTGTCCTATGTGAACTCTGATAATATTAAATTTTGTTGACTGAAATGAAACCTTGGCCAGACATCACATTTATAGAGTTTCTCTCTTGAAAAGATTCTTTGGGTTTTGTTTTGTTTTTTTTTTGCCAGAAAATAACATTTTTTATACATGAAGTATTTAAAAGGTGTTTTCTCCTATATGTTTTCACTGATAGATTATGTAATTTGCAACTGAAAATGTTCTTGTATTTACTATATATCCACAAGGTTTCTATTCCATTGGGACTTCCAGATGACCATTTTACAGTTGTGCCCTGGAGAGTCTTGTTCTACTAAATCAGATAATTATTGACTTTGGAACTTCTCTGAGCCCATTTCCACGAATCATAAAAGGATTATTTCTCAATAATATATACTTTTCATAGAACCACAAAATCTTATTTTGGATGGGACCCCAGTAGCTTTCTAATCCAATTTATTCCAGAACAAGGCTCTCCACTACAACACACTTGGCAACTAACTATTCATCTAGCTTTAATTTGAAGACTTTAAGTGAGGGGGGATTCATGATTTTTTCTCTAGAAGTCCATTCTACTTTGGGATAGCTCTGTTTATTTGCTTTTGCCTCCTTAAGTTGAGCCTAAACAAACATCTTTGTAATATACACCCAGTGCTTCCAGTTCTGCTTTCTTGGTCTAAATACAAGTCTCTCTTCCATATGACAACCCTACAAATGTTCAAAAGTAGCTATCATGTCCCATCTAAATCTTTTCTTTTTCAGGTTAAACATCTCCAGTTTTTTCAACCAAGCCTAAAAAGTCATGATTTTGAGAACTTTTTCCATCATGGTTCTCCTCCCTGTGGAATTTTTCCAGCTTATAATGTTCAGCACCCAAATTTTGGTCTCAGAAAGCTTTGTACAACAGAACTACAGAATCAAAAGTTCTGTAAACTGTCTCAATTGATGCAGGCTGATTGTTTTCTTAGCTTCCATATTATATTTATATTGAGTTTATAGTTTACTAAATTCATAATTTTTTATTAACTCATAGGGAGTTTAAAGTATACCAAAAATTACCAGATCATTTTTCAGAAAAAAAAACTACTATATAGCAATACCTTTCCCTATCCTCATGATTTTTTGAACCTGTATTTATCCCTCCTCAAGTTCATCTTCTTGGATTCAGCTCCAAATTCTACCCTGTTCAGAACATTTGGATTTCATCCATTTTGTTAGCTATTCTTCTTACTTTTTATCATTGTAAATTATATAAGCATGTGATCTATGTGTTTATCTAGATTAGTGATAGGGATAAGGAATGGACCTGTGATTTCATTGGTATAAGAACTCATTGGCGAGTAAATATACTCTAGCAGTATAGGTCAGCATCTTCTTATATATATATATATGTATATATATACATATATATTTATACAGTTATCTTGCTGTACAAGAAAAATTGGATCTACCAGAAAAAAAACCTGAGAAGGAAAATAAAATGCAAGCAAACATCAACAGAGAGCATGTAAATGCTATGTTGTGGTCCACACTCAGATCCCACAGGCCTCTCCCTGGGGGAATCTTCATCACTGAAAAACTGGAACTGGTTTGAAACATTCCATTGTTGAAGAGAACCATCTCCATTAGAATTGATCATCGTATAGTCTTGTTGTTGCCATGTATAATGATCTCCTGGTTCTGCTCATTTCACTTAGCATCAATTCATGCAAGTCTCTCCAGGCCTCTCTGAAATCATTCTACTGGTGGTTTCTTACAGAACAATAATATTCCATGACATTCATATACCATAATTTATTCAGCCACTCTCCAATTGATGGGCATCCATTCAGGTTCCAGTTTCTAGCCACTACAAAAAGGGCTGCCACAAACATTCTTGCAAATGTGGTCTCTTTCCTTCCTTTAAGATCTCTTTGGGATATAAGCCCAATAGAAACACTGCTGGGTCAAAGGCTATGCACAGTTTGATAACTTTTTGAGCACAGTTGCAAATTGCTCTCCAGAATGGTTGGATTCATTCACAGTTCTACCAACAATGTATCAGTGTCCCAGTTTTCCCACATCCCCTCCAACATTTGTCATTAACTTTTCCTGTTATCTTAGCCAATCTGACAGGTGTTTAATGGTATCTCAGAGTTGTCTTAATTTGCATTTCTCTGATCAATAGTGATTTGGAGCACCTTTTCATATGACTAGAAATAGTTTTAATTTCATCATCTGAAAATTGTGGATGTCCTTTGGCCATTTATTGATTGGGGAGTGGCTTGAATTCTTATAAATATAAGTAAATTTTCTATATATTTTAGAAATGAGGCCTTTATCAGAACCCTTAAATGTAAAGATGATTTCCCAATTTATTGCTTCCTTCCTAATCTTGTCTGCAAAAAATATTTGGGAATCTATCTATCAAGGGAAAGTCAGGAACTATATGAAATAAACTACAAAACACTTTCCACACAAATAAAATTAGACCTATTCAGTTGGAAAAAAATATTAAATGCTCATGGGTAGGCTGAGTGAATATAATAACAATGACAATATTACCCAAATTAATTTACTTATTTGGTGTCATACCAATCAAACTCCCAAGAAATTATTTTACAGATCTAGAAAAAATAGTAGCAAAGTTCATCTGGAAGAAGAAAAGGTCAAGAATTTCAACAGAATTAATGAAAAAAAAATGCTGATGAAAGTGGCCTAGCTGTGCCAGATCTAAAACTATATTATAAAGCAACAGTCATCAAAACCATTCAGTACTGGCTAAGAAATAGAGTAGTCGATCAGTGGAATAGGATAGGATCACAGGAAAAACTAGGCATTAACTATAGCAATCTAGTGTTTGACAAAACCAAAGAGCCCAGCTTTTGGGATAAGAACTCACTATTTGACAAAAACTGAGGATTTTTAATTTGTAATTTTTTCTAGCTTTTTAAATTATAAGCCCAATACACTGATCTTCTTTCTCTATTTTATGTAAGTAAGCATCTAGAGATATAAAATTACCTTTTATAAATCCCACAAATTTTGGTATGCTATCTCATTATTGTCATTCTCCTGGATGAAATTATTGATTGTGTCTATGATTTGCTGTTTCACCAATTCATTCTTTTTTGTTGTTGTTGTTAAAGCTTTTTATTTGCAAAACATGCATAGGTAATTTTTCCCTTGCAAAGCTTTCTGTTACAAAATTTTCCCTCCTACCCCCCAGCCCCTTCCCTAGATGGCAGGAAGTCTAATACATGTTAATTATGTTAAAATATTTGACAGATAAAATATGTGTATACATATTTATATAGTTATCTTGTTGTACAAGAAAGAAAGAAAAAAAAAACCTGAGAAAGAAAATATGATACAAGCAAACATCAATAGAGAGTATGAAAATGCTATGTTGTAGTCCAGACTCAGATCCCACAGGCCTCTCCCTGGGTTTATATGGATTTCTTCATCACTGAACAATTGGAACTGGTTTGAAACATCTTATTGTTGAAGAGAGCCATGTCCATCAGAATAGATCATTGTATAGTCTTATTGTTGCTGTGTACAATGATCTCCTGGTTCTGCTAATTTCACTCAGCATCAGTTCATGCAAGTCTTTCCAGGTGTCCTCTCTGAAATCATCCTGCTGGTCATTTCTTACAGAACAATAATATTCCATGACATTCATATACCATAATTTATTCAGCCATTTTACAATTGATGGGCATCCATTCAGTTTCCAGTTTCTAGCCACTATAAAAAGGGCTGCCACAAACATTTTTGCACATGTGTCACCCATTCATTCTTTAGGATTAGATTATTTAATTTCCAATTAACTTTTGGTTTAATTTCTCCTGGCCTTATATTGCATGTGATTTTTATTGCATCATGATCTGAAAAAAATGCATTTACTATTTCTGCCTTTCTGCATTTGGTTTTGAGGTTTTTATGCCCTAACACATGGTCAATTTTTGTATAAGTTCCATGAACAGCTGAGAAAAAAATAAATTCCCTTCTGTTTCTATTCAATTTTCTCCAAAAATCTATCATACCTAACTTTTCTAACGTTTTGCTTACCTCCTTAACTTATTTTTTATTTATTTTGTGGTTTGATTTATCTAATTCTGAGAGAGCAAGGTTGAGATCCCCCACTAATATAGTTTTGCTGTCTAATTCTTGCATCTCTCTTAACTTCTCCTCTAGGAATTTGGATGTTATGCCACTTGGTGCATATATGTTTAATATTGATATTGCTTCATTATTTATGGTACTCTTTAGTAAAATATAGTTTTCTTCCTTATCTCTTTTAATTAGATCTATCTTTGCTTTTACTTGATCTGAGATCAGGATTGCTACCTCTGCTTTTTTTTTGTTCACCTGAAGCATAATAGATTCTGCTCCAGCCCTTTACCTTCACTCTGTATGTATATCTATGCTTTACATGTGTTTCTTGTAAACAACATATTGTAGGTTTCTGGCTTTTAATCCAGTCTGCTATCTGTTTCCATTTTATGGGAGACTTCATCCCATTCACATTCATAGTTAAAATAACTAATTCTGTATTTCCTGCCATCTTATTTACCCAAAGTTGTGCTTTTCTCTTTCCTTTTCCCTTTTCCCTTCCTCCTTCCCCAGTATTTTGCTTTTGATGACCACCTCTTTCAAACAGTCCTCCCCCCTTTAGAGCACCTCCACCTTTTTTATACCTTTCCCCTAATTCTTCTATTTCCCCTTCTATTAGTCTTTCCCTTTCTTTCCCTCCTTTCTCTCTCACTTCCCTATAAGGAGGGACAAATTTCTCTGTGAAACCAAATGTGTCTGATATACTCTTTTAAAGCCCAATCTGATGAGAGTAAGATTCACACAATGCTTATCTCCCTCCCTTCTTTCCCTCAATTATATTAGGTTTTCTTTGCCTCTTCATGAGATTTTACCTTATTTTTACCTCCTTTTTTTAACCTTATTTTACCACCTTTCCCCTCTTTTTCCCAGTATGATAGCCTTCCACCTCTAGTTTCTTTTTCATATTATCAAAATAATATCAAATTATATCCCCATTCTTTAAGTATACCCATAGTAGAAATATAGTTCTCAGGAGTTCTTTCCTTTTTACCTTTTTTATGCTTCTCTTGAGTTCTGTGTTTGGAGGTCAAATTTTTTTGTTCAGATCTGGTCTTTTCATTAGAAATTGGTGAAATTCACCTATATCATTAAATGTACACCTTCTTCCCTGGAAGATAATGCTCATTCTAGCTGGATAGCTTATTTTTGGCTGCAATTCAAGTTCCTTTGACTTTCAGAATATCTGGGTCCCAGGTCCTTTGATCCTTTAATGTGGAAGCTGACAGATGCTGGGTAATTCTATTTATAGTTCCTCGGTATTTGAATTGTTTTTTTCTAGCTGCTTGCAATATCTTTTCCTTGGTGCAATAGTCCTGAAATTTAGTCAGGATAATCCTTAGGAATTTAATTTTGGGGTCTCTTTCAGGAGGGTATTGGTGAATTCTTTCAATGGCTACTTTGCCTTCTGATTCTAAAACATCAGGGCAGTTTTCTTTCATGATTTCATGTAAGATAGTGTCTAGGTTCTTTTGTTCTTCATGGCTTTCAGGAAGTCCAATAATCCTTAGGTTATCTCTCCTAGATCTATTTTCTAGGTCAGCTGTTTTTTCCTAGGAAATATTTCATATTTTCCTCTATTTTTTTCATTTTTTTGTTTTTGTTTGACTGATTATTGAAGTCCTATTGATTCCTTCACTTCCATTTGTTCAATTCTAATTTTTAGTGTATTTTTTTCTTCAGTTATCTTTTTTAGCTCTTTTTGTAATTGGCCAATTGAATTTTTTGGTCATTGCAGTCTTTTTCCATCTCACCAATTTTGTTTTTCAGTGAATTGGTGTCTTTTTCATATTTCTTTTATAGAGAATTATATGGTTTTTCCATTCTTTCTTGCAATGATACCATTTCATTTCCCCATTTTTCTTCCAACTCTCTTTTGAGATTCTCTATGCAATCTTCCAGGAAAGCCTTGTGAAATGGGGACCAGCTCATGTCTCCCTTTGTGGCTTCCTCTGGAGTTGCTTTACCTTTATGAACCTCAGGATCTGAGGTCTGTTCTTCTCTTTCTCCATAAAAGAAATGAATAAAAAACAAAAAAGAACTCTCACCGTAGAGTTCTTTTTTGTTTTTTTTTATTCATTTTTTTAAAAAGCTTGAGGTCTGTTCTTTTTTTTAGGTTATTATTATTTTTTATTAAAGCTTTTTATTTATAAAACATATGCACGACTAATTTTTCAATATTGATCTTGCAAAACCTTCTGTTCCAAATTTTCCCCTCCTTCCTCCCACCCCCTCCTCTAGACAGCAGGTAGTCCAAAATATATTAAATATATTAAATTATTTGTTAAATCCAATATATGTATATATATTTCAGTTATCTTGTTGCACAAGAAAAATCGGATCAAGAAGGAAGAAAAAAAACTGAGAAAAAAACAAAATGCAAGCAAACAACAGAAAGCGTGAAAATGCTATATTGTGGTACACACTCAGTTCCCACAGGCCTCTCTCTGGGTGTAGATGGCTTTCTTTATCACTGGACAATTGGGTTTGAATCGTCTCATTGTTGAAGAGAGCCACATCCATCAGAATTGATTATTGTATAGTCTTCTTGTTGTATATAATGATTGGAGTTAGGTTATAAAGAGATTTAATTGTCAGAAGAGTTTATGCTTAATCCCTAGAGGTATTAGGGAGCTGCTGTTTTTTTTTTTGTTGTTGTTGTTGTTGTTTGTTTGTTTTTTCTTTTGAGCTGGTGAATGACAGTGAGATCTTAAGGAAATTCACTTTGGCAGCTATGTAAAAAAGCAATTTTTACGAAGGCTTTGAGTTCAATGAAACAAGAATATTGATCAATTTTTCCAATCCTTTTTTTTGTTTGTATATTTGGTCACTAAAAGTTCTTTCGAAATTAATGTTTTTATGGTATCATAGCATCTGAAATAGGGAATGCAAAAGGAGAAAACATGTACACAAGACTTAGGTCCAAATGTCAATTATTAAGATAGTCTTTACAGT
>JAJPUD010001538.1:184654-205392 GCA_023553655.1 Myrmecobius fasciatus | reverse complement strand
AGGGGGGGGGGCTTGCAGTTTGTCGGAGGCAGCTCCAGGAGACAGGGTAGGAAACTGGGCGGGACTCAGCTTGGCAGATTCTAAACACCTGGAGAGTCTATCTGAGGCTCTCCGGACACTCAGCCCTGATTGTAGGCAGGTGCTTTGGTAGATCTGCCTTTTGCAAAAGGCATTGGAAGTTAATTAGCTGAATTGCCCCAGGGCAAATTACCATAGCCGCAGCTTTTTTGCTTTAAACAGAGCCCAAGCTTTTTTAAAAAATGAGTAAGAAACAGAAAAGAGCTCTCACCATAGACAGCTTTTATGCAGAGAAAGAAGGATAGACCCCAGATCCTGAGGTTCCTATAGGCAAAGCAATTCCAGAGGAAGCCACAAACAGAGACATGACCTGGTCCCCCTTTCACAAGGCTTTCCTGAAAGACTGCATGAAGAATCTCAAAAGAGAGCTAGATGATAAATGGGGAAATGAATTGAGATCAGTGCAAGAAGCCCTCCAAAAGAGATATGATAACAACACCAATTTACTAAAAAACAAAATTGGTGAAATGGAAAAAGACAACAATGCATTGAAAAACAAAATTGGTGAAGTGGAAAAAGTATGCAATGAACAAATTGGCCAGTTACAAAAGGAGCTGAAAAAGGTAACTGAAGAAAATAATACATTAAAAATTAGAATTGAACAAATGAAAGTGAATGACTCCATAAGACTTCAAGAATCAGTCAAACAAAAACAAAAAAATGAAAAAATAGAAGAAAATATGAGATATCTCCTAGGAAAAACAACTGACTTGGAAAATAGATCTAGAGAGACAATCTAAGGATTATTGGACTTCCTGAAAGCCATAATGAAAAAAAGAATCTAAACACTATCTTCCAGGAAATCTTGAAAGAAAACTGCCCTAATGTTTTATAATCAGAAGGCCAAATCACCATCAAAAGAATTTACTGATCACCTCCTGAAAAAGACCCCAAAATTAAATCCCCAAGGAATATCATGACTAAATTTCAGGACTATTGCACCAAGGAAAAGATATTGCTAGCAGCTAGAAAGAAACAATTCAAATACCGAGGAACTGTAATTAGAATCACACAAGATCTGTCAGTCTCCACATTGAAGGATCGAAGGGCCTGGAACCAGATATTCTGAAAGGCAAAGGAACTTGGATTACAGCCAAAAATAAGCTATCCAACTAGAATGAGCATTATCTTCCAGGGAAGAAAGTGGATATTTAATGATATAGGTGAATTTCACCTATTTCTAATGAAAAGACCAGATCTGAACAAAAAAATTTGACCTCCAAACACAGAACTCAAGAGAAGCATAGAAAGGTAAAAAGGAAAGAACTCTTGAGAACTATATTTCTACTATGGGTATACTTAAAGAATGGGGATATAATTTGATATTATTTTGATAATATGAAAAAGAAACTAGAGGTGGAAAGGCTATTGGAAAGGCAGCTCATAGACCCATAGGTATTGGACCTAGAGTCAGGAAGATCTGAATTGAAAAACAGTTTCAGATACTTACTAGCTATGTGATTCTGGGCAAGCCACTTACCCTCTGTTTGACTTAATCCATTGGAGAAGGAAATGGCAAACCATTTCAGTATCTTTACCAAGAAAACCCAATAGACCAAACTGGCATGCTTTGAATGCATGGGATCATGAAAAGTTGAACTTGACTGAATGGCTGAACCACACTCAAAGCCCTATTTTAGAGAATGAGTCAGAGAGAATAAGAGATATCTGATCCCCTCTCTTTAGAGTCAGGCTGTCCTTTGATGAATCTCAGCTCTGTGCCAGTCTAGATTGGAGCCTCTTATAGGCTCCTTGGGCTGTGGTATGGATATATTAGCTGCTACCAGGGACATAAAAAGAACATTTATGTAAGGGAAGCTGATGAAATAAGCTTTTGAAGAGACATAGCCTCTCAAATAAAATGCAGAGGAAAGATAAAAAGTGTTGTGAAGACCTTTTTGAAAGTGGAATACTGACAGTTGTGATGCAGTGTGGTCCATCAGTTCATTTGCATGTGACTATTTCATAGTGTTGAATATAATTTAACAAATTATATGCAATAGGGAGGCTAATGCATTCCATCACATATTGGAGGAGGCTTTGTTTCTCACAAAATATGATGAATTGTAAAGGTACTAGTCAGAATATGCCAAGCTCTTGTCTCTGATTCTGTCTAGACTAAGGCCAGAATTATTACTGTCTATCATTCAAATGACAGTTTGAGCACTAGGGAAAGAATAAATACTTTTGGGAGCCTTTCCCAATAGAAAAATGGAATTTAAAAATTTTATGTAATAAGTTGAAGATGGGCCACTGCTTATGAGGAGACCCTAATTTAAGGCAATAGGAGACAAAAGAAGAAAAGGAGAATATAGGAAGGATAGGAGATGACCAGATGAAGAAAGAAGCAGAAAAGGAAGCCAGAAGCAGGAGGAGGCAGGGACAGGACGCAACAAAAAGAACTGTTTATAGAATATAGTAACTAACTAGAGCTGATCAAAACTGACAGGCAGGATATGCAGTTTGTCTGGGAGCTGTGTTGATTGGAAGAGAGGCATTGCTTTCCAGAGAGTTTATGGATTGAAGAAAGGAGGGAAAGGGAAACCTTTCTGAGTTTTCTTGTATTGCCTTTTATGATTCTCTCTTGTTTGAAGGGAAAAAAAAAAACATTGGTTTTTCATCTATTTTTTCTGGGAGAAGAAGCTTGCCCTTACTGAAAACTGATTAGTCAGAGATGAACCCCCAACTATTTAGAAAATTGGCTGCAGAGAGGCAGCATAGTCCTATTTCTATCTATAGTTTGATAATGGAGAAACTCCACAGAGCCTCAGGGCAAATCTGAGAGAGTTTGGCAGTTTTCTGGCTTAAGGGAATTATTTGTCACAGAAAGAGCATTATGCTTTCTCAGCATCCTGCCATGGGAAAGAGCTTGTCACTGCTCACCTGATGGAAACAAAGAAGTAGTTTTGCTAAACAATAGCATTGTGAGGACCAGAATATGAACAAGTAGCAGAGTTGTTTTGTTCTGCAGATAACACAGGATACAGACTGTTTTCCAAACAAGCAGGTCCTAAAATCCTGCAGCTGTAAATTATGAGTTTTCCACGGTCCATGGATTTCTGTGCCTCTTGATAGTTTTCTTTAATTTTGTGCCCGGTCTTCCCTTATCACAAATATGGCTGTATGATTGTGGCCGTGATAACTGTCTCCTGGGTAGCTCTGCCCCGCCTTCCCACCAGCCTCAATCCAGGGAGAATATGAAATTCAAAGGATTTGGGATTTGATGCCATACCTGGGTTACATATACAAGTTACTTTCTATTCTTTTGCAATCTCTCTTTTCTTTTCTCCAGATGACACTTAAAAATCATCCAGGAATGACCCATCATGCATGTTTACTGCAATTTGTTTATCTTTAAACATACTCAAAGTCCAAGTTCTGTTGTCTTAATAACTATCCAATTATAACTGCATATTATTGTCTTGGTTTATTCTTTATTAATTCTGAATATTTTCTTGCTGTATTATTTTTGGTGCTGAATTCTTGTCATTTTAATTCAATAAGCACTTATTAAGCAACATGTATGTATCAGGCACTGGACTGGTACTAGGGATACAAAAAAAAATCATGAAACAGATCCTATTCTTATAAAGCTTAAATTCCATTGGGGGAAACAACATGTTCACAGATAAATATAAAATACATAAGAAATAAATACAAAGAGATTTTGGTAAAGGAAGAATCACTAACAAAGGCTTATTAAGTGTTCAGGCACTGCTAAGCTCTGAGGATGCAAATCAATTCAAAAACACAGACTTTATCCTCACAGAACTCATTTTAATGGAAGGGATCACATGTAAACAACCATGTAAAAAATGCCATGTACAGGATAAATTGGAAATAATCAACAGATGTGACTTGATATTATCAAAATCAAGTAGTTGCCTCTTTATTACCTGTCTACTTATCTTGAATATCACTTCCTTGGAAACCAGTCATATTTATTCCATTTTTTTTTTGCATCCTGAAGAACATGCTACTTGGCAGAGAAAACAAAATCAGAATTGGAGCACTTCTCTGTCTTTAGTTTTTTGTTGTCATTCTCCCATTCCTCCAGAGAAACTGTCCTTTCCTTTTTTTTTTTTTTGATTGTCCTCTTTCCCTTAACAGTTTAAAAAGCACTTGAGATACTATTCTTATGATACTTTGTAATGCCTTTATTTTTATTCCATTAGCTTCTCTTCCTTCCATCTTCCATACATATATACCTTTCAGAAGTCTAAGTTGATTAGTAAGCTCCCTGTGTGCCTACAATTGGTCTCCAGATAACTAAACTTTTTACTACTCATTGGAATAGTTTCTCTTTGTGTCTTCAGAAATTAATTCTAAGTATTGCCAGTTCCTCCTATGGAACTATAGAGTTTTAGATCGTGGAAGATTAACTACTTATTTTAAAGTTTATCTTAAACACCAAAAAAAAAAAAAAAAGGTAGGAGAAAACAAATGAGTTCAATATCTAACAGGATTCTAAACTTCCTCTCCCCTAAAATGTGACAAAACTGTTTTCATGATCTGATTGGCTGTTGCCCTTTTTGATTAAGCTTCCTGGTCATATAAGAGCATAAAACCTACCCATGTGAAGTCGACCTTTTCAATGTGGGGACTGTCTGAAGACTATCTTATTTTGCACTGCTGATCAAATGGATTTCTATCTGGAGATGAGTAGGGCTGAATCCATTGAAGCTGTGTCCTTATATCCTTTTTGCACATCATTGTTAGGGCAAGGTAAATCTCATTTTGTTAACTATCCAATAGCTGAATTGAGCCTGAACTAACAGAATATTGATGTCAGTCTAATAGGAAGCATTTCCATACACATAGGATTTTATATGAAATCAGTAATTTCCTTTGCACATTATTTAGTTTTTTAAAGGATATAATAAATTCTATATGCTACTTTCAAAAATATTTACTTGTCTGAGCTTAACTTTCTTTTTTCTGTGCATTAAAAAAGTTTTAATTGCTCTTTTTTTGGTCTCATTATTGCCAATTTACCACCCCCTCAATTTTCCTCACCAAATAAAAACTAAGAAAAAAAGCAACTCATAACAAATATAATCAAGCAAAATGAATCCACACTATGACCCTGCCTTCAAATATATATCTCTTTATATATCATCTCTAGTATGTCTCTTCTTAGTCAGAAAGGTAGATAACATGCTTTATCATAGACTTGATTGGTCATTGCCATGATCAGATATCTTAAGTCTTTCAAAGTTACTTGTCTTTACAATGTTGTTGTCCTTTTATAATTTGTTTTTCTGGCTCTGCTCACTTGTTTTTTTTTTTATATTACTTAGTACACTAGTCTTTTCTCATGATTTCTTATGATCAAATAATATTTCATTATATTCACATACCACAATTTATTCAGCTATTCCTCAATTGGTGGGCACCCTCTTTAGATTCTGATTCTTTTCATTTTCCTTTTAATCTTCCCTTCAGCATCAGAAATTTCTGTTTGTTATTCTCTTCCAGGAACTCTCTTTCTTCTCAGCTTTCCTCTTCACCATTCCATTTGTTCTTCTTTTGAGTTTGACCTGTATCCACTTGAAAATGTGTGTGTGTGTGTGTGTGTGTGTGTGTGTGTGTGATTATGATTTTCATCTGATTTTTGCTCTCTGCATTCCTTCTATGTTTACACACACACACACACACACACACACACACACACACACACACACACATACTCTTTCTTCTCATTTACTCTCATAAAAACCAGCAAGTTATACTAGTTATCCTCCTTTCTATACTAGTATATTTCTTCTATTCTGTTTCTTTATCTCTTAAAACTCAGAATACTTCATTCCCACTTCTTTTTCTTATTTAACTTACTGAGTAACTGTTTGATGAAACTTTGTGGTTCTGAGGAGACTCTGGGTTTTTTTTTCCTCCCCCAGTGGAATTATCACTATTAAAGAACCTTATCCAATTCCTCAAATATATTTTTCTTTTAAGGCTTCCCTAGACTTTTGTATTTCAGCATTCCTACTCAGTTCTAGACTTTTAATAGAAATACTTAAAAGCCCTTTATTCCATGAAAAGCCCTTCCTTTTTGCTGCAGGATTAAACTTTGCAATGTATTTTTCTTGGTTATTGAAACCTACATGTTTTTGCCTTTCAGAGTATTATATTCCAAAATTGCTTCTTATTTAACATAGAATTTTCCAGGTCTTGTGTGATCCTGACTCTGCTGTCTTCATACACGGACTCTTTTTCTTCAATGTTCTTCATATTTTTTCTCTGATGTGGTACCTTTGGATCTTGGCTATGACAATCCTGGCATTTTTCCCTTCTGGGTGTTATTCATATATCTTCCTTTTTTCTTCTGATTCTAATTGGAATGAACATTTTCATTTATGATTTTAAAAAAATTTACCCAAGTTTTAAAAAAAATTCATGATTTTTTGGGAGTCCATGACATTTCTGGGAGTTTTCATTTTGGAGTTTCTCTCAAGAGGTGATTGGTAAATTTTTTTTCTACTTTCACTTTGCCCCAAGGCTGAGTAATTTTCACCTATTTTTTAAAAATAGTGGAGTTCATTTGTTTGTTTGTTTGTTTTTTATGGTCAAAGGTCATGGACTTTCATTGACTCTTAGATTACCTGCCTTTTACCTGTTTTCCAGCAAGGAATTGTACTCTACCAGCATGTTCTGATCTAGCACATGGACCAATCATTGTCCTTCTGGGAAGAGTTCTACAGGCATCCAGCACCTGGTCCAGGATCAGAGTGATCTGAAGTTGCAGAAGCTATTTCCTTGATCCTGGTTCATGAACTGGAAGACTTCCACTCATTGAGTTCTTGGTTCCTAGCTTTTTGGAACTGTACTCTTTCCACAGGCTTTTTTTTTGTAGACTTGGGCTGAAAAAGTATATTTTCTATATGCTTTTGGATTTCTCAGTCATTACTTAGCTTGATGCTTTTTGTTCCTCTTTGCTAGAGTAGTTATGAGAGATCAGAATTGTTATGCTCCTGTTCACTATCTTTAGAATTCTCATTAGCATCTTCTAAAGGCTATATTTGGCATTAAATGACAAACAGGTGTAATCAGTAGTGACCCAGAAACTTACTAGTGGCTGTCATCCTGGGAAGCACTCTCTACACAGAGAGAAACTGACAATTACTCTGACTGGTGCTGCAGCCCAAATCTCTTCAGCACTTACAATTTCTGAAGACTCAGAAAGGAAAGTTCTTTATACCAGAGTCTTTGACATTATTAAGTGGTTCAAAAACAGAAACAGATATGACTTTATTAGTGAAAATAACATTGAAGAAGATTCATTATCACTTCTTTGCCAATGTATCCTAAGAACCATAGGACCTTTCCATTTAACTTGTAGCTGAAATCTATGTATGTTATCATCCTTATTAGAATATGAACATCTTGTGAGCAAGTATAATCTTGCTTTTCTACTTGTGTTCCTAGTGCTTAGCATAGTGCCTTGTGCATATTTAGAGGTTATTCATTCATTCAGAGAAGATGCCTAGCTAGTATAGTGGATAGAGAGTTGGGCCTGGAGCCAGGAAGATCTGAGTTCAAATTTTGCCTCAGATACTAGCTATATGATCTTTGTCTACCTGTTTTCTCATCTGTAAAATGGGGGTCATAATTGTGCCTATCTTCCAGAGTTGTGAGGATAAAATGAGCTAATATTTGTAAAGTGCTTTGATTATTACTAGTCTTTCATTCAAGCACAACTCCAGTCTAATTCAACTGACATTAAGCCCTGGGCATGATCAGATTTATTTATTCACTCCTAACCTCTCTTCTGACCTTTGATCTTGCATCTTCAAATGCCTTTCAGACATCTTGACTGGATATTCAGTAGACATTTTAACTAAATATGATCAAAGTAGAACTTATTATTTCCCCCTCTAAACCCTTTCCTCTTCCAAATTTTCCTATTATTGTTGAAGGTACTGTTGAGAAATGGCGGCATCCTTCTAGTACCCAAACAATTTAGGTATCATCATTGGCTCCTCACTATCTCTGACCCGCTCCCCCACCTAATCTGTGGCTATTATCTGTTCCCCAGATATACCACAGGGCATCGTGTTTGTGACTCAAAGAGAAGCAGAGAGACATCTCTAGCTCCTTCACTTTCCACTCTTCTCCAAGGGAGATTTTAATTCCTGCCAGAATGGGAATCAGGATGTTGGGATCAGAAACTTGGTTAATCTCCTCCCTTTAGAGAGAAGAGGCAGGGAGGCAGAGCCAAGATGGTAGGGCAAAGGCAAGAACTTGCCCAACCTCTCCCCGAACCTGCTCCGAATTCCTTTGAATAATGACTCTAAACAAATTTTAGAGCATCAGAACACTTATCAAAATGGAGTAGAACATTTTCCAGCCCAAGGCAACTTAGAAGCTCAGCAGAAAATGTCTGTGACACCAGGATGGGACTCCAGTGTGCAGCCTCAGTCCCAACCCTAGCTCCAGCACAGGCCTGGGCACTGATCTGTGAATCAACGGCAGTACTGGTGGCTTCCAGCAAGAAGGGGTAGTATTTAGAATTATATCCTTTCCTTTAAATATTATTAATCTAAGGGATGTGGTTTTCAGGTTTGAGCTAACCTTCTGATTGCTCTTTCTTTATGGAGAAAGGACCCTGAGTTCTGTATCCCAGGTTTGATCTTCTTCCCACCAAATATCAATTCCACCATGAACATATACATAACAAATAGCAAAGAAACTTCCTCATCTAAATTTATAAATAGAAGTCAGAGAAAATATACATAAGAGAATTGATACCAGACAATACAAAAATGAAGAAACTTTCCTGTTGGAAGCAAAGTAACTCAGATCAAGAGAAAGAGAGAGATGCAAACAGATAGACTCAGATCTCACCTGAAGGGAAATTCCCCAATGTCTCTGGTACAGCAAACTGTATGACATGACATCCTCTCATGTCAGCTTCTTCCTTGAATCTTATTCTTTCTGTAGCAACATGAAATGGGATTGGTATCATACAAGTTCTCTATGAAAGCTAGAAACACCCATAGCAAATGCAGAGCTCCAAAAATAAACAAAAAACAAAAACAAACAAACAAAAAAAAAACCCAAAAGAACTGGGCCAGAGTATACTAAGACCAAAGAGCCTTCTTCTCTTCTCTATAATTTTGAAAACTCCAACCTGCCTCTCTCCCAGGTATGAGTTATTGCTCTCCACCAATGAGGAGTCCATATTAATGGACTTTGGGATTTAGATTACCTTCATAATACACACATCCCTTTCTCTCCTCTGAAACTGTCATCACTCTGGTGTAGTCCCCCATCTCCTCATTCTTGAACTATTACAAATAACGTTCTGGTTTGTCTCCCTGCCACAAGTCTTTCCTCACACTGGTCCATTCTAATCTTTCTCAGCTGTCAAAGTGATCTTCCTAAAATACAGGTCTGATTATATTATTCATACCCTCCCTTTCACCCCGAATTTAGGAAATTCCAGTGACTCTCTCACCACCAGGATCAAATACAAAATGTTCTGTTTAGCATTTGAAGCCCTTCATAACCTACCCCTCTAATCTTTTTAGTCTTCTTATACCTTACACTTCTTAACCCCGCATTACTGTGGGACCTAGTGAGGCTGGCTTCTTTGCTAGTCTATGAAAAAGACTCCCACCTGCAGGCATTTTCTCTTAGTCCCTTATGTTGGAAATGTTCTACCGTCTCACTTCTGTCTCCTGGCTTCCTTCAGGTCCTAACTAAATCTTATTTTCTTCAAGATGCCTTTCCCAATCCGTCTTATGTAACTTTTTGGACATATTTGTTTTGTATTGCCTCCATTTAATGTTGTGAGCTCCCTGGGGGCAGGGAATGTTAGTTGCCTTTCTTTGTATCCCCATTGATTAGCACAGGACCTTTAAGGAGTTTACATTCTCCTGGATTTGGAGGATGCAACATATAAGAATAAAGAGAAGATCATTTGAGAAGGAAAGAGAGGGCTACCAATTTAGGCAGGGGAAGGAGAAACAGAAAGACAGAGAGAGCAAGAGAAAGAGAGACAGAGACAGAAACAGAGATAGAGAGCCAGAGAGAAAGAGAGACAGACACAGAGTGACAGAGAAAAGGAAAGGATTCTTCTAGAAAGGTGCACCTGAGCTGAGTCCTGAAGGATCTGAAAAAGACAAAGTTGGGGAGGAAGTAGTCTCCTGGAGTGAGAGATCTGGATGAAGCAGCAGGGTAGCTAGGGAAGGCTGAGTCTTATTAGTCACTGAGCAGTATGAGGGAAGAAATAGGCACATCAAATTTAGGCCTGTCTTGGAGACAGGGAAGAGTTTGAATACTGATCAAATCTAAGGAGAGCTAAAAAAAAAAAAAAAGGCATTGCTTGCTTGCCTTGGTTTCTCTTTCTCCTGTTTTAATAGGAACTTATCACATGAACATCCCATCCTTCACACCAACTGAATTTTCTGAGTCAAGCATAGTTAAAAACAAACAAACAAAGCAAACAAACCCCACATAAAAGTCTTTGTTAGCCAGAATGGCTCAACTTTCCCTTTCCTTTTCCTATTTCATCTTCCTTCCCTAAAACTCTAAACAATCCATGCTCAAAGCTCAGCCTAGGGCCATCAACGTTTATTTTAAGAACTTGACTCTCAGCTCCCTTCCACCCCTTTTCTTCTGTGGCCTTAGATTGCATTGAAAACAACGGGCAGGTAAAACAAATTCTGTGGAGGGAGGCAAAACTTATTTGAGATTCTGCTTGAGAGTGGGACAAACCGTTTTGCTTTTAGGGAAAAAAAACTGGAAGTCTGGAAAGAGCAAGGATAGTCTAGGAAGGGCAGTTGACAACCATCATCATGATTATTTTTGACACTATACTATATTATAACTCTCCCCCCAAAGCTTTATTCAGTAAAATTAATTCATTAAATCCTGACAAACACAACCACGAGTTAAAGTAGGAACTTCATATTTCAGCACCCAGCTCCCACAGGTGGCTGAGTACCTTGTTTGGATCAGCAGCACCTTTCCCTTCTTTCCCTCATCTGGAGGGGATTATGAATAGGTGGTGGGATCAGGAAGTTGGGGTGAAGTAAGAAGTGGAAAAGAATGGAGAAAAGACAGGTTTTTAGGAAGAGAAAAAAGGGGCAAAACATAAAAAAGAGAAAAGAGGTTGATGTGAAAGAAAGAGGTGAGAAACAAGGGGAAATGAGTGAGCTTCCTGGCAAGAAATGAGGGGAGGGGGAAATGTGCCTGTCACCCACGTGACGTGAAGTGGGCCGGGGAGAGGTGGCAATACGGCGATGTCCTAGTCACAGCCTCTGCCGCCGCCCCCGCTGCAGCTGGCGCAGCTGGAGCAGCTTGAGGCGGTGGGGCTCGGGCCGCTGCCGCCGCGAAACTGTCAGCAGGTGGCGAGTAGGGGCCGAGTGAGCCCAAGAGTGAAGGTTCCCAGCGCCGCGACTGTGGACTCAAGCACAGCCGCCGAGCCGCCTAAGGGAAAGCAGCACAATGGAGCTGGAGCCCGCCCGGGACTTCGGACTGAGCGACTCCTCCTTGCACAGATACCTAGATGGGGATTTCTGGAAGCTGAAGAACGAGCTACGCAGGCTTTTGGCCGGTTGTCCCCTCTTCTGGCAAAGGTACCTTTCTCCCTATCCGTGCACGCCCCTGAGGTTACACCCCTGATGCTCATTCCCCTCTATCTCCTGGAGCTTCTGGGTTGTCTCATTTCTCTCCCTGTTGTTCCGTGCCCTGCTTTGGGAGCGCGGAAGCCTTGCTCCTCCTTCCCCCACTTCCAATCAAAGCTTCGCCCCAGTCCCTCTAGATTGTAGCAGCTGTTGCCCCCCGTCAGCCTTCCCCAACGTCAGACAGCTGCCTCCCAGCAGCCGCGATACCTGCTGTTGAACTGCCAGCAGGTATCTGTGATCTCCCTCTCTCCCAGAAGAACCGAAGCTAGAACTCCCACTTTCTCCAAACTGGAGGTTGGAAATTGGGGGAGGGAGGAGGGCGTGCAATCTCTGGGGCCTTTTCTTTTCCCCTCCCTTGTTTTGTCTACTAAGCTCCCAGTAGCCAGGGGGATTCTCAAAGCCCTCCTTTTTCTATCTTGGCTTGGAGTGGAACCCAACCTGCTCTCGGTCTGAAATGTGTACTTGATTACTGCCGGGAGCCAGTTTCAGCCACACTCCCGGGAAGTTGGAGATTTGGGTTATATGTCAAGGAAGGAATTTTTGGTTTTTACTGAAGGGCGAACTTCCTCTGAAGATACTGAACAAAAGCCCAGGCTGTTTTGGGGATGAGATGGGTTTGAGGTAAATCGGGCACTGAGGAAAAGATTAGATCATCTCTCCAAGTCCCTGTGACAGTAAAGATTGGCCGGCTGGCTGTGCCAGCTTCATTAATCCCTGGTTTCAGACAAGTGGGATGCTCTCTTTACTCCTTTCTCTTTTCCCCTATGATCAGTGTACCTCACCTGCTAAGTTGAGAGGAGGACTTAGACTCCCACTGATCACCTGAATCTTCAGTTGCTCACTTATAAAAGCATTTTTAAAACGCGTTCAATCACCGGTGTTAGGGCAGAGAATCAAAGAATGAAGTAGGTTGGACCATTGAGGTGTAGTGAAAAGAACGCAGTATGAGAATTTTATCTCAAGATCCAGTGGGGAGCGCCCTGGGTCCTGCCCGGGAACTAAGCTTGCACAAGGGATGTGCTGAGGAAAGGATAGACTGAGGCCAGATAAGCAATACTGATAAGGCTGTACAGGCATTCCGTTTCCATGGTAGAGTTAAGCTCACAGGGCAATATTTCATCAGGCAGTAGGCAGAAAAGGAAAGTTGATGTGGCCTGATATTATTAGGGCAGGGCAGGAAAAGGATCTTCTGCACCCAGCTTGTCTTCTTAGTCCCCATCTTATTGAAATAATGATCAATAGAATCCCCACTTTTGTTGATTTCTTATTTGAAGAAAGCTCCATTTAATTGCCCCTACTTGAGATTTATTTCATTTACCTGTCATTTTAGCTACTCTCATGAACTCTTTTATCACAGAATGATGTCACTTTGAGAGTGGGGCAGACAGCAGTGCATTTTGGTTTAGAAAAGTTCGATAATGGTGATGGAGTGGTGGTCCCTGCCTTCAATGGAGTGGAGCAGCACAGTGCAAGTACAAGGCAGACTCCCATTCACCTTAACTCAGCTTCTCTAGTTCCATCTCCATGCTTCTACTCCAAGCTAAACCAGAGAGGAATTCACTCTAATGGTGGTGAAGAATACTTAAAGGAAGTGTGAGGATGATGCTAAGCCATTCCAAATTCTTCCCTCCTCCACTATGGCTCCTTTCTACCATCCTTCCCCCTTTCCCCCCAAGTCCTGTAATGATTTCTCTCCCATATTCTTTAGTCTTCTTAGTCTTTAACAATTCATTCTGTACTTTCTTCCTTTTTAATAAGTACAACTAAGATGAGAGTTTTGAACTTGGTGTATTCACAAGGAGTAGTAGAGGGAGAGTAGAGAATATACCTTGAGGTAGGAGAGCTAGGTAGGCAACAATCTGTTGATTTTTTTAGGAAGTGCTCATAAACCCATTGATTCTCCTTCCTTCCCCATCTCCCATCTTGATCCAGATTCTTCCAGGCTTTGAATAGGATTTTAAAATATAAAAGATTATTTGCATATAGTAATTCATACATTTTCACAATTTTGGCTTGTTAATGTTGACTTCAGGTGGAGTAATCTTCAATCATACTCAGGTATCGCTCTTCTCTCATTTTTCATTAAAATTCTTATTGCTTTCCCTATTCCATAGGACTTCCAAGGAAACACAATCATGTTATAGTTCACATTGACTACATAAAATTAAAAAAAAAAGATTATAGACATTACTGAGATGCTATTAGAGCCTGGAGCTGCTTGTATATAAGGGTCTACCATCAGTCTGTCCAGCAACAGTAGCAGAAGTAGCAGTCATGCCCCATTAATGGCTTGGCTCACATGTTTCATCTTCAAAGGAACACAGGGTCCCAGGAGCAGTTGGCAGAAGAGAGCACCCTTTCTAAATCCTTCCCCCTCCTCTCCACTAGAGATACTCTCACTGGCCTGCCTGTAGCTCAAAACAATTTTATCAGAATTTTGTCCTATCTACAAAGCTTAAAACTAAGGTAAATTTCAAGGCTGAAATAAACCCAATAATCGGTAGTGTCACAGATTTAGGGATAGAGAGAACTTTAGATATCATCTAATTCAATTCCTTCATTTTATAGATGAGAAAATTGAGGCCCAAAGAGATAAAATTGCCCAAGATCAATGAGGTAAGAGATAGCAGAGTCAGGATTTGAACCTGGGAACTCTGATTCCAAATATAGCAACTCCTTTATTCTTACAGATAGAAAAAAAAGTAGGTCCAAGGAGGTAAATAAAATTCCTTGCCCAGAATGATACTGCTAGTAAATTCCAGTACTGAGATATGAACCCAGGGGCTGTTACTCCAAATTCAGGGCTTTTTTTTTTTTTATTTTACTCCTCTTACTTCATGAAAGTTGATTGTGGAAGATACAGTGGGGGAAGAGGTAACATAGACCGGGTCAAATGACTGGTTTTCATTACATACATTCAATGAGCAAATTAACAATCAGAATTTCTTTTTTGGAAAGAACAAAAGAAATAGATCTTGTCTCTAGATGTTTTAATTAATCTGCCACTATAACCTTCTTCTTTTAGATGAGAATCCAGTTCACTGGTTTCCTGAGAATTACAGTTTAGCCATGTTAGGAAGAAATGCATTTCCATTTTATAAGTCAACATTATAGGATGATGCATATATACAAATACAGGAAGGGACTGTCATTTGGTTAGCTTTACAGGTGTTGGGGCTGTCTCAGCCTCTGCAGATTTTACTAAATAAATTCTAGGGAGTTGCCTGAGGCACAGAAAAGCTAAGTGGCATGTTTTCACAGGACCTACTCTTGTTAGTCAAGATTTGAATCCGAGACTGGGCTGATTTTCATACATACATATTTCTCAACAGAATGGAAAAGTTTTAGATGCATTAGGAGATGCAAATCTCCTTAATATCTGGAAGGGTTACTGAAGTGTTTGTTTCCATTACATTTAGTGAAATGTTGGAGTTTGAAAATCATGTCATTATGATAAATGGCTACACAAGGTACAGAAAAATTCTTTCTGGTTTTGCCTCTTTTTTTAACCTGTTGGAATCTTGAAACAATTTTTAGAAAGAATTAAAACATTTATTTTTTGGGGTATTTTTTCCTGTATTTTTCTCATAGAAAATTGTGGGGAAAACAATGCAACGTCGGGAAATCTGTAGGAGGAAACTGCAAGAGGGAAAAACCTAAAGAAACTAAACTTGATAAATGAGAATTATGTCCAAAGTGAAAAGACGTGTTGGACACCTCTTTCCATTAGCCACTGTCAAATGTAATCAATCATTTTAGTCATATTGTGTATGGATACCACCATAACAAATCCTTGTCCTTCCCCTCTGCTTATTTTAATTACATATTTCTTCTTTCTCTGTATTTTAAAAACAGAAATCAATTGGAACTGAATCGATAGGATCTGGGCTATTATGTCAAAACATTTCAAAGACTACCCTCCTGTTAGTAGTTGCATTATTATTAATAGCTTTTGAGATAGTATTGTTCTGTAATTTTAGTCCTAATTCATGACCTCATTTGAGGGTTTGTTTTTTTTTTTTTTTTTTTTTTGAGACATTCAAGTGGTTTCCTATTTCTTTCTCCAGCTCATTTTACAGAATAGGATTAAATGACTGGTCTAAAATCACACAGCTAGTAAGCATCCCAGGCTAGATTTCTTCTCATGAAGATGAGTGTTCCTGACTTCAGGCTGGGAGCTCTATGCTGATAGAATTACTGAAAATGGATCTTTTTCTTACACTGAGGCAACTAGTTGCTCACAGATTGGGATTAGAACTTTGCAGTTTAATTTTCCATTAAAGCACCAGTTGAGTGTCATTCTTTTTTGTTGAGGAGGTTGGGATAAAAGTGCTTTCCAGACTACCAGTCCTGCTACCAGGCTGGCCCCTGCAACCATACTTCATCAAGAAAGCAACTCTTATGGAGATGATGAATCATATATTACTATGTGCTGTACCAATAAAACCTCCTATATGTGTTAAGTGTCAGAATATAAATTCTTTGAGAGCAGAAATTATCTTCTATTTATATCTCCAGTGCTTTGCACATAGTAACCATTCAGTAAATGCCTCTTTATTCATCATTTCAAAGTGACTACAAAATTGTATCCTTATTGAGATTTCTACTGTTCTGTGGGGGTGGTTTTCACTCGATGTTTCTTTTGTAATGACATAAGATTTTGTTTTTAATTTGTAGAGTTACAATATTCTAGCAGAAGTTCTTAATCTGGTTTCCAAGATCTTGTTTTATGAAAATGAATATTTTGATGACTATTTCAGTATCATTGGTTTCCTTTGTAGTCTTGCATATTTTATTTTATGCATTTAAAATCGTTATTCTGGGAAGAAGCCTGTAGGACTCACTAGATTGCCAAAGGGAAACATGACATAGAAAAGGTGAAGAGTCTTTGTCCTAGAGGCTAAGGGAAACTATTTTCTCCTTTTCCAAATACATATATAATTTGAAAGGGAGCACTGCTTTTGCTCTTTTCTTCTCTTTGCAAAGAGGGAGGCAGCAAAGAAAATGTCAAAAAGCTATTCCTTGTCAAAAGGCCAATTTCCACCCCCTCCCATTTTCTTTGAATATTTCTGAGATTTAGGCAACTCCAGTCAGTTGGGGCTTATGTACTAGGGATGAAATAATTTAGAGTGGAAATAAGCTAGTACAATCAATATGAAGAAAAACAAAAGCTTCTTAAAGGCAAATGGATCATCCCACCCAGGGCTTTATCAAAATACTTGTTAGCTGAAGACTTCTTGGCAGTAATCAGGAAGTACAGGGCTTTTACCAGTCAAATAATTGCTTAATCAGGGTATCTTTGTGAGTGCCTTATAACCTGTCTCTGGTCTTAAGGAAATCAAGATCCCCAATTCCAGATCTACAGGAGTTTGTAAATTACAAAGGAAATGAGGGGAAAATTACTAAACTTCTCTGCTGAGTGTTCATTATTAATTTTTATGCCTCATTTCTTTGAGCTTTCTGACCAACTCATCCAGTATAGAAGGTAGTATATTGTTCTTTTTTGCTTACCCCAAAATAACTTGTTTATCAGGGTAAAATTAAACACTTCCCAGTTTGGGGGCTTTTAGAACTTTTGTTTTTTTTTCTTTGTAATCGGTATTGAAAATTAGTAAACTGTCAATAAAACCAAATAGTACCTCAAATTTGATAATATGATCTAATTAAAAATTGAATATATTGTATTTGTCACTTTGTAAAGGATGTGACTAATAAATGATTTTTTTTTTAAAATAACAGCATCTTTTACTCACATAGGTTGCTCTGCCCACAGGTCTAACTTTATTAGTAAGGCCTATGAGTTTATCAGGTACAACTTCTTCATTTTATAGAAACTGTGAGGCTTAATGAGCTTAAATGGCAGATCCAGGGGTTGAACCTAGGACCTCCAATGCTAAATCCAGTAATCCTTCCATTAAGCCAAATGCCTAAAGCAATCTGTAGTCCCAGAAACTTTTCTTTAGAGCATGTTACATATATGGAGAAAGGGGTAGAAGAAAAGGAAGGAGAAAGATGGCCCCAAATTCCCCTGACTCCTTGCTTTTTTCTTTTTCTTCTTCCAAAGCATGTAAGCTGATCATGCCATCCTTAGGGAAAGCTTTGGACAGTCCCTAATTATATAGATTTTTCCATCTCTGTCCAACAAGAGAGAAAGATCTTTCTTTCAGTTTTCTTTCTAATGGGATGGAAATGTGGGATGTCCTATGGGTACCCTGATAGAATTGAGCTTTTAAAATAGTTTCTTTTGTCATGTGAGCTAAAATGGTGGCAGAGTTGTTTGTTTTATTTTTAATCTACACAGAAAGAAATGAGCCTCGTGTATGGCTTTTTAAATGCCATAGCTCTGGAGCATTGCTACTTGGTTTTAGACCTTGAGAAAATTATAGGGTTGCTTTGTGCTATGTACATTCTAGGAATTTATTTAAAGGGCTTTGTCAGCCTTTTAGACCATTTCCCATAATTTAAAGAATATTATAAACTAAAGAAGGCTTTGGTTGAAATCTTGATGTTTGCACTTGAACTTGGTTAGCCAAAAAGACCCTTTTAACTGCCTTAAGCAAAATATTCTCCCTTCTCAACAGCCCACATGCTTGTGCAGATTTCCTTAATTTTGAGCTGCTTTATCCTTGATCCATACATAAGAGCACCTACCTTCAGGGCTATTCAGAAAGTCCAAGTGAAATAATAGTTGTAAAGCCTTTAATATAGTTTCTGGCATATAATAGGTGATGAATAAATACTTGTAGCCTTCCTACTCAAATGCTATAGTAGAAAAAACACAAGGCTTGGAGTCATAAGTCCTAGCTTCAAAGTTGAATTTGATTTTTACTGTCTGTATAACCACAGAGAGAGGAACCTCAGTTTCCTCTTTTGTAGACTGAGGGTGGTTGGTAGAAAAGTTCTTTGAGAGGCAGCTCAGCATAGCACTGTTTTTGTCTTTTGTCCCTTAGGAAGCATTTCTTTGTACTCAGAATGTGCTTAATACACACATGCTAGATTGAATTGATCTAATATCAAGGGAACTAGGTTCAGATTCTGACTCTGACACTTATGGTGTGAACTTGGGCAAATAACTTAACCTTTCAGAATCTCAGCTTCTTTATCTGTAAAATGGGAATAACTAATAATAATAACTAACATTTATATAGTACTTACTATGTGCCAGGTACTGTGCTAAACACTTTACAATTATTTTTAATAATAATAATAGCTTCTTATTTTTTCAAAATACATGCAAAGATAGTTTTCAACATTTACTCTTGCAAAGCTTTGTGTTCCAAATTTCTCTCCCTCTCTCTCCCTTTGTCTCCTCTCCTAGACAGCAAATAATTCAATATAGGTTAAATAGGGGCAATTCTTCTAAATATATTTCCACATTTATGATGCTACACAAGAAAAATCGGATCAAAAGGGAAAATATGAGAGAAAAAAATAGCACTTCACAATTATTATTGTATTTTATCTTCACAACAACCTTGAGAATTAGGCTCTTATTATCAGATAAACTGAGGTTAAGTGATTTGTCCACAATCACAGATAGAAACTGAGGTTGGATCTGAACTCAAGTCTTCATGGCTCCAGGCCCAAGGCTCTGCCCACTTTACCACCCACTCTACAACCTATCTTAGTGGACAAGGAAGCAGTCTGTCCCTTTCTTCCTTCCTTGCATAAGACACGGCTCCTGACTATGCTGTTCCGTATGCCTGGAATTCTCTCTCTCATTATCTCTGTCTCCTGACTTTCTTAAAGTCCCATGTATGATCCCACTTTCAGTAAGAAGATTTTCTTGATCTTCCCTTACCTTCTATGATTTCCTCTAATTTATCTTGCATATAACTTGTGTGTACATAGTTATTTGCATGTTGTCTCCTGCCATTTGCATTTTTACATGAGGTCAGTGACTAGGTTTTTTTTGTTTGTTTGTTTGTTTTTTGTTTTTTTGGTCTTTCATTCTATTTCCCAGAACTTGACTCAGTACCTGGCACGTAATATCTGCTTAACAAATAGTATTGACTTTACTTGGGGGAAAATATTTTTCAGCATTTGGTGGCCTTGAAAGTTAATATGAATAAAGAGTGTGATATGATCTCCCCCCAAAAAGCAATCTTATGTTTCATTGAGATATGTGTTCATCTGGAGAAGCATAAAGAGGTAATCAGGAAAGTGATATCATAAGGGACTTAATAAGCTTTATCTATTTACATTCCTACATGGGAGAATGATACTTGTAACTCATTAGAACTTTCTCATTATTATGGCAGCTAGAAGGAGTATATGTAGACAGGGCATGGGTGTGAGTTGAATATGAAGGAATAACATATTTTTAAAAAATTGATGAAATTAAGGGGTGAGAGAGGAATGTACTGGGGAAAAGGAAAAGGGAGAAGTGAAATGATGCAAATTATTTGCTATAAAAAAAGACAAAAAGCTTTTACAATAGAGGGGAAGAGGGAGAGGAAAGAGTGAGTGAGTGAACTTTATCATCAGAACTGACTCAAATAGGAAAAATATACATACTCAATAGAGGAATAGAAATCTATATTAAGAAAAAGGAAAATAGGAGGGTAATGAGACATAAGGGGGGAGAGTGATAAAAGAGAAAGTATATTGGAGCAAGGAGGGGTCAGTAGCAAAACATTTGAGGAAGGATAGGATGAAAGGAGAGAGAGGATAAATGGAGGGAAATGCAATTAGTAATAATAATTGTAAAAACAATTTTGAAGCAAGTTTCTCTGGTAAATGATGAGCAGGATGATCTGAAGAAAAAAAAAACCCAAACCTGGAAAGTACTCCTTGAACAAAGTGAAATATATTATATACAAAGTAATAGCAATGTTCTGGGATGACTAATTGTAAATGACTTTGTTATTCTCAGTAGTACAATCATCCTCAACTACACTGAAGGATTTATAATGAAAAATCCTCTCCAAACCCAGAGAAGTACAGACTGAAGCATTCTCTGTTTCTCTTTATTTTTAACTTAATTTTTCTGGAGGGTTTTTATTTTCATTAGAGTGGGAGATCTAT
>JAJPUD010001538.1:144143-174254 GCA_023553655.1 Myrmecobius fasciatus | reverse complement strand
TTGTGTGTTAATATTCTCCCTGTATTTCTTTATAAAACTAAATAATAATATGGCTTGGCAATTTCATGACAAATTTTTGAATGCTAATTATGGATGACAGTTTCTTGGGTGTTTAAAAAGTTCTGCATTTTCCTTCATGGAACAGAGCTTTGGATTTGGAGTCAGAGAACAGAGAACATATCCTGGCTTCAGCATTTAATTCCCTGTTTTTGTTGTTTGTTTTTCATTTTCAAAGAGGACCAATGGCATTGAAGATGATGCCTAGACTCCCCAGTAAATTGGATTTGAGTGAGGCAGAGTTGCACAAAGTGCTCAGTCTCACTCTATCTTTCTGAATACTCAAAGTCCAGGGGTAAAGCAAAAGTCAAGGTGACTGCTGATGGCCCAGAATGCAGTGGGTGACCTTGGTGTTTTTGATGTCTGATTGAGCTCTAGGTGCTCTACAGAGCTTTCTTCAGCTGCCTTCATGACTGTTGGAACAAATTGTTCTTATCTACCCACTCTACTAGGGAAGATCTTCACATGTTTAGGATAAACAACTCCTAACTCACTGAAACCTTTGAGGTCTATTATCCTCAACCTGGTTTAGCCAGTGTGACCTTATACAAGTTCTTTTAAGTCTTTAGATCTGTTTTCTCATGTAGTGTGAAGGGCTTGGGCTAGATGATCTCTAAATCTCTTATCATTTACTCTAAGGTGCTTCCTAATAGGAAAAAATATTACTCTCATTTTGATCTTTGAGTCATAAAGCCACTGATTTTTTTTAAAGTATATGATGGAGAATGGGGAAAGGAATGAGGGGAGTGCAGTCAGACTTTTATGCTTTAGGAAAATTACTTTAGTAACTATGTGGAAGATAGATTGGAGTGGGGAGAACTTGAGTCAACAAAGTCATTATTGCATTTAGTATAATAGTCCTGGTGAGAAGTGGCCAGGGATTGAAATTGGGGAAAAATTTTCTGAGTGGAGAGAAGGGAAATTTTAAGAGCGACATTGTGGAGGTAGAAAAGGTAAGCCTTGGCAATGAATTGGATGCATGAGGTACCATATTAGATATAGGGAGTACAAAGAGAGGTCACATGACCATAGATTTGTTGCCAGAAATGATTGTAGAGATATTAGTCCTTTAGTTTACAGAAGGGTAACCTGAGGCCCAGAGAGGAACTTAGGGGAAGGGAGTCAAGTAATTTGCTCAAGTGGGAATCAAACCTAGGTCACCTGGTTCCAAATGTAAGATTTCTTCTGTGCCATACTGCCTCCAGAAAATATGGACATCATGATCAGATTATAAACATTTATTGAGCACCAGTTATTATATGTCAGGCACTATGCTAACTTCTGGGGATAGAAGAAGAAGCAAAAAACTGCCCCTGTCCTCAAGGAGTTTATAATCCCTAATGGGATATGAGGCAGTCTCTATTTTTAATAGAGTAAGAGACTGTCATTCTACTGGGTGGACTTGGGGCAGAGATGCAATTTCCACAGGAAAATGAAAGGTAATTTGAGGATTTAGAAAACATTAGCAGCTGGTGTGTGTTAAGGGATGGTGCTGATAGAAGGTGTTCCAGAGAAGTCAAGGGGAGCCTTGAAGGAAGATAAGGATTCTTGAGAGGAGTCATGAGGAGGAAGGGGTGTATTCCAAGAACAGAGGAAAGCTTAGGCAAATACATGTAATTAAGAGAAGGAATGTTGAGTTTGGAGAATAGTCCAATTTGGCTGAAACAACAGTACACCAAGAGGAAAAGAATGATGTGATATGTGACTTGAAAGTTAAATTGACATCAGATTGAGGAAGGCTTTAAATGCCAAGTTCAGGTATTGTATAGGGAAATTATATGATTGGACCAAAGTTTTACAAAGATGATTTTTAGTAGCTATGTATGTGGGTTGGGGATGGATTGGAGAGGGGAGAGATTGGAAGTGGGTCAAGTACAGGAGTGTGTGTGTGTGTGTGTGGGGGGGGGGGTGAAGGGTGGTCAGTGGGCAACAATGAGGAGCCTATTGCAATAGTCCAGGCAACAGTGATGAGAGCCTGAACCAGATTTGTAACTTTGTAAGTAGATAATAACAATGACAGGAATAGTTGGCATTTACATAGCACTTTAAGGTTTGGAAAATGCTATAAAAACATTTCATTTTGTCCTCATGACAACTCTCAAAAGTAAGTGATATTATTCCTATTTTGTGAGGAAACTGAGACCAGCAGAGAAGTTAAGTGACTTGCTGTGAATCACCCCAACTAGTAAGTACCAGTGGCAGTTGGTGGTATCAGGAAGAACCAAATTCAGACACTAATTAGCTATATGACTCTGGACAAGTCACTTTACCACTGTTTGCTTCAGTTTCCTCAATTATAAAATGAGGATAACAATAGCATTACCTCACAGCATTATTGTGAGTATCAAAAGAGATAATATTTGTAAAAGCATTTAGCATAGTGCTTGGCTTATAGTAGGTACTATATAGATGCTTCTTCCCTTCCCTTCCCCTGAGGCTAGATTTTGAGTTAGGTCTTTTAATCCTGGATCTACTATTCTATCCATTGTACCACCTTTCTGCCTGGGGATGAATGGTTTAGGGAGGATGTCCAGGTAGAATTGATAACTAAAAGCACAAATAAATGTGGTGGGTGAACAAGGAAGATGTGAGGATGGTTAAGATTCTAAAGCTGTAGAATTGGGAGGACATTAGTTCCCATAAAATAAATAGGGAAGTTTTATTGTAGAATCTAATTGAGGGGCAAAACTGAGTTTTGGACATGCCAAGTCCAATATTTCCATTTAATTTTTTATCCATCATTTTAAATTTCTTCTTCTCTCCTACTTTGCCTGCCCCAAGAGCTATAAAAGATGCCTCTTTAACATGGCTACCCTTCCGGTATTTGAGTTTTGGGTTTCTTCACTTTTCTGGTGTTGCCTGGTCTGGCTTTTCCCATTCCTGACTATGACATATATCAGCAAATTTGTTGGGAAGGCACAGACCCTTGCATGTGTAAGCACCAATAAATGCTTGTTGAATTGTTGTCCAATAATATTGACAACATTTAAACACACTTGATTGTAGCAATAAATGAACCAGAAGTCTAGAACTGAGATTCTTAACCTTTTTTGTGCCATGGATCCTTCTGGTAATCTGGGGAAGTTTATGAATATCTTCTCAGATTCATGTTTTTAAATTTATAACAAAATATGAAGGAGTAAAAAGGAAACCAGTTTTATATACATATATATATATATATATACATACATATATATATATATATATTTTAAATTTTATTTTATTTGCAAAACATATGTATGGGTAATTTTTCAACATTAACCCTTACATTGCTTTCTGTTACAGATGTTTCCCCCCATCTCCCCACCCCTCCCCTAGGCAGGATATCCACTACATGTTAATTATGTTAAAATATTTGGCAAATCGAATATATGTATACATATTTCCAAACTTATCATTGTTGTGCAAGAAAAATCGTGTCTACACAGAAGACGTATCAGATAAAGGAAACACAATGTAAGCAAACATCAATCAAGGAGTATGAGAATGTTATGTTGTGGTCCACATTTCACATCTCTCTCTCTGGGTGTATATGGCTTTCTTCACTGAACAATTGGAACTGGTTTGAAACATTTCATTGTTGAAGAGAGCCATGTCCATCAGAAATGATCTTCACATAGTATTGTTGTTGCTGTGTATAATGATCTCCTGGTTCTGCTCATTTAACTCAGCATCAGTTCATGCAAGTCTCTCCAGGCCTCTCTGAAGTCGTCCTGCTGGTCGTTTTTTACAGAACAATAATATTCCATAACATTCATATACCATAATTTGTTCAGCCATTTTCCAATTGAAGGGCATCCATTAAGTTTCCAGTTTCTAGCCGCTACAAAAAGGGCTGCCAAAAACATTCTTGCACATGTGGGGCCCTTTCCTTCCTTTATGATTTCTTTGGGATATAAGCCCAATAGAAATGCTGCTGGGTCAAAGGGTATGCACAGTTTGATAACTTTTTGAGCATAGTTCCAAATTGTTCTCCAGAATGGCTGGATCCGTTCACAGTTCCACCAACAATGTATCAGTGTCCCAGCCTTCCCACATCCCCTCCAACATTCATCATTAACTTTTCCTGTCATTTTAGCCAATCTGACAGGTGTGTAGTAGTACCTCAGGATTGTCTTGATTTGCATTTCTCTGATCAATAGTGATTTGGAGCACCTTTTCATATGACTATAAATAGTTTTAATTTCATCCTCTGAAAATTGTCTGTTCATATTCTTTGACTATTTATCGATTGGAGAATGTCTTGAATTTTTATAAATATGAGACAATTCTCTATATATTTTAGAGATGAGACCTTTATCAGAACCCTTAAATGTAAAGATGATTTCCCAATTTATTGCTTCCCTCCTAATCTTGACTGCATTGGTTTTGTTTGTACAAAACCTTTTTAACTTAATATAGTCAAAGTTATCTATCTGGTTTTCAATTAAGAGATCCAGTTCTTCTTTGGACATAAATTTATTCCATCTCCATAAGTCTGAGAGGTAAACTATATTACATTCCTCTAATTTACTTATAGTGTCACTCTTTATATCCAGATCATGAACCCATTTAGATCTTATCTTGGTATGTGGTGTTAGATGTGGGTCAAGCCCTAATTTCTTCCACACTAGTTTCCAATTTTCCCAGCAGTTTTTGTCAAATAGTGAGTACTTATCCCAGAAGCTGAGGTCTTTGGGTTTATCAAATTGCTATAGTTTTTGCCTAGTTTGTCTTGTGATTCTATCCTATTCCACTGATCAACTACTCTATTTCTTAGCCAGTACCAAATGGTTTTGATGACCGCTGCTTTGTAATATAGTTTTAGATCTGGTACAGCAAGTCCACCATCATCAGCCTTTTTTTTTTTTTTTTTTTTTTTCATTAATTCTCTTGAAACTCTTGACCTTTTGTTCTTCCAAATGAATTTTTCTACTATTTTTTCTAGATCTGTAAGATAATTTCTTGGGAGTCTGATTGGTATGGCACTAAATAAGTAAATTAGTTTGCGTAGTATTGTCATTTTTATTATATTTGCTCAGCCTACCCATGAGCATTTTAAGTTTTTCCAATTGACTAGGTCTGATTTTATTTGTGTGGAGAGTGTTTTGTAGTTTAGTTCATATAGTTCCCGACTTTCCCTTGGCAGATAAATTACCAAATATTTTATACTATCAACAGTTATTTTGAATGGAATTTCTTTTTGTATCTCTTCCTGCTGAACTTTATTGGTGATATATAAAAATGCTGATGATTTATGGGGATTTATTTTGTATCCTGCAACTTTGCTAAAGTTGTGAATTGTTTCTAGTAGTTTTTTAGTTGAGTCTTTAGGGTTCTCTACGTATATCATCTGCAAAAAGTGATAGTTTGGGGAAACCAGTTATATTGAAATACAACTAACAAACTATTAGAAAAAGTTTACAAGCCTCATGTGAAGTATGGGATCAAATAATCTCCAAGATGGTTTCCACTGCTAATATTTTATGAAAAATGTTACAAAGATTTTTCACTTTTTAGAAATATGATTTTAGGTAATCCTGATTACAAAAATATTATGTAGGTTAGATAGGATTTAGTTTGTATTAGTGGAAAGCTCTTAAGTGTTGTGTGAAGATTTATTTTTTTGAATAGCTTGTTGATTTTGAGTGAATACTGGCTTTTGAGAATTAGGAGTATTCCTCTCAGTACCAGTGAAAAAGAAGAAAAATTGCTGAGTCTGAAATCACTTCTGTGTCTCTATCTGTGTGATCTCTGTGTAAGTCATTTAGTTTCCTGGGCTTCACTTACTAATCCACAAAAGTGATGTATTTAGAATAGATGACCTCTAAAGTCTTTCTCTGTAAATTATAATCCCAATGAAGTTCGAAATTAACTTTGAGCTAAGTGTTCAATATAGAGAATTTAGAATCTAAGTATAAACCAGATAAAAATGCAATGTGGAATTCCATGTGCATCCCTTTTTTAAAATTTAAGCATGTAATCTATTTTAACATGCATATCACTAAATTAGTTTATTCTATGTTGAATTCACTTCATATTTTTATTTAGGAATCTTGATATGTACTATTTAAATGTTTTTAAAGTGTTGGGTTCTGTTCTCTTTGGCAGAAGCAACAGATCCAGGCAGTGTAGACATAGTGGAAGTTTCCTTCCCTTCCTCCCTCCTGTTTGGCTCACTTCTTCCTACTTGGGTCTTGCCCTACCTGTCTCTCTAATTAGCAGTACTTGTAAAGCCCTGGTTAATGTGCTTTATAGTTACAGGCACAGGCATGATTAGATACAATTACTTCTTTAATTTCCTAGGCTTATATTGACTTCACTAAGACTATATGATCTGATACCAGCACTAATCAAGAACATAACCTTTGAAGACCCTATCTATAGGACTGAAGCAACTAGATGCTCTGAGACACAGGAGGAGGCTCATTCTAGACTAATCAAACCATTCCCATTTAAATCACTACCTTCCCTCTGAAACCCATGGAGAGAGCTCAGGATACTGAATCCAATAACCCTGTAATTGAAATGCCCCCTAGGACACCATCCCCTATACAGCCATCACTGAGGGAAGCAGTCATTGGAGAAGAGACTCACCTTTTTTTGTCCCCCTTCCTTAGGTGCTCCCAAAGCCCTGGGAATAGCAGCATCCACCTTCAGGATTACCAGCCCTGATTACAGATCAGCACCCACAGCCATCAACCTATTCAACCCTTGTGGAAATGTAGTCTATTAGTACTGTAGTCACAGCTACCAAAGACCCAGAAAACTGATCATTTCTTATCACCAAACTCCTTGGCATTATCAAATGGTTCAATAGCAAAAATGAAATGATTTTGCCAATGGAAATGATACAAAAGAATATACATTACTTTGTTGGTAGACTAGTGAATCGTCTAACCATTCTAGAGAATAATTTGGAACTATGGCCAAAGGGCTATAAAACTGATGTTGAGTGAAGTGAGCAGAACTAGGAGAACATTGTACTCAGTAAAAGCCACATTGTGTAATGATCAACTTAGCTCTTAGTAACACAATGGTCCAAGATAATTTCATAAGATTTGTGATGAAAAATGCTATTCACATGTAGAAGAAGAACTATGGAGTCTGAATGCAAATTAAAACATATGATTTTTACTTTTTTCTCATAGTTTTCTCTATTCTTAATTGATATTCTGGATTCACAACATGACTAATGTAGAAATAAATATGTTTAAAATGATTGTACATGAATAACATGTTAGATTGTTGTCTTGGAAGGGAAGGAGGGAGAAAAATTTGGAATTCAAAAACTTATAAAAATGAATGTTGAAAAATACCTTATATGTAATTAGAAAAATACTCTTAAGTCAAAAAAAAAAACCCCACAAAGAAATGAGTCTAATGGTTCAAAAAATATGGAAAGACTTTCACTAAATAATGAAGACCAAAATGAGCAGAAGCAAGAGAACATTGTATATACTAATAGCAATGTTGTTTTAAGAACAACTTTGAGCAAATAATGTTATTTTGTCTATTACAAATACCTAAAGGTCATATGAAGAAAGACACTTATCTGTTCCAGAGAAAGAACTGATAATTAGAAGTGTGTATAGAACAATTTCACACACACACACACACACACACATGCACACACACCACACATTCCTGTACCAATTTGTATCTAAAGGTAGCTATCTTTAAAGTGGAATAGGGGAGGGAAGAAAAAAAAAAGAAAAAAGTTTACATTATAATTTTGTTGAATAGGAAAAAGGAATTTTGTGAAAGGAAGTTTGTGTGTAGTAAATTTGCAGTTTATCATCTTTTTAAAAAATTCATAATAAATATTTTATTCCAGAATAAATGCTTGTTTTATTCCATAAATGAAAAATAAAATTTAATAGAATATACAGAAAAAAAGAATATGATTACTATCTGCTTTGCTACTTACAACCTAAGGACTATGGGATGTTTTCATCAGATTTATAATTGAAATCTTCTCTGTATCATCTTCCCCATTAGAATGAGAGCTTGCCAGTGGCACCACTATTAGGTCTATAGCCCTCTCCTTCAAAAGAGCAAAGAAAAAGAATCCACATATACAAAAATATGGCAGCTCTTTTTTGGGTACCAAGAAATTGGACACTAACAGTGTCCATCAGTTGGGAAATTTCTGAACAAATTATAATACAATAATAAAGTATAATACAAATTATAATAAAATAATAGAGTACTATTGTGCTATAAAAATGCTGAAAGGCATGATTGCAGACACCTGGGAAAACTTATCCAAACTGATGCAGTTTGATGAGTGAACGGGATGAAAACAGCAACTACATTATAAAGACAAACAGTTTCTAGTGATGAATACAAATTCCAATCACAAGAGCCAACAATGAAGTATATTACTCCTGACAGAAAGGTAATGGATTTGAGATACAAAATGAGACACATAGATTTTTGAACATGGCTAATGTGGAAATTGTTTTATTTAACTTGCCATATATTATTGAAAGTTTTGTTTTTCTTTTTTCTTTTAATGAGAGAGGAGATAGAAGGGGAAAAATAAATTTGTCAACTGAAAAAAATTTTTTTAAAGTATTGTGAATGCCTTGAGAGTAGGGATTGTTTTACTTTTCCATTTGTATTTTCTTTGTTTAGCATAATGTTTTTACACTTTTTTCATTCATTCACTTATTCCTCAGTAGATAATGGTCACTCAAGCTGGGATGGTCATTGCTCTGGCACTCATAGGTTGTTTTGTCTTTATCACAACTGAACTTAATGGTTCCAGGCTAATGAAATGTATAAAGTGAAGAAATATAACTTAATTGAAGGCTTCATTGAAGATAGAATCAAAGATGTGTTTGAGAAAAAAGCATGGCATGTCACAGAATACCTTTGTATGGATAGTCATCACTGATGTTGACAAGATGGGCAGCAGCCTAATGGACATCTCCTTTTGGGACATAAAAATTCATAAAGAGGAGGGGCATGACCAATTTATGGGCAAGATCATGACAAAGTGAGAATTATAGGGAACGCTCCTGCACAAATTATTAAAAAGTGAATGAAATCCTGCAGTGGAACAAGGAAGGAAAGCAGCTTATTGTAAATGATGATGATTAGTTATTGGCCATCATTGCTTGCATGTGCATATACTTTCAATAGTATTTTGTTTTCCAAATACAGGTAAAGATATTTTTCAACATTCATTTTTATAAGATTTTGTATTCCAGATTTTTTCTCCTCTCTTCCTTATGTTCCTCTTCCCCAAGAGAGTAAGCAATTTGATATAGATTAAATATATACAATAATCTTAAACATATTTTCATATTATGTTGTGCAAGAAAAATCAGACCAAAAGGGGAAAATATGAGAGAGAAACAAGGGGACAAAAAACAACCTCTCCCCCCAAAAGGTGTTTCTAACCACATTTTTTCATAGTTTCTCTCTGCTTGTGGATGGCATTTTCCATCCTGAGTCTATCGGAATTGCGTTGGATGACTTCACTGGTGAGAAGAGTCAAGTCCATTGCTGTTGATCATCACATAATCTTGCTGTTACAGTGTACAATGTTTTCTTAGTTGTGCTCACTTCGCTCAGCATCAGTTCATGTGAGTTTTGCCAGGCTTTTCTGAAATCAGCCTGCTCATCCTTTCTTATAGAACAATAATATTCTATTACTTTCATATATCATAACTTATTCAGCCATTCCCCAACTGATGGGCATCCACTCAGTTTCCAATTCCTGTGCTAAGCACTTTACAAATATTTCTTTTGAATCTTGAAACAATTTGGGAAGGGAGGTGTTATGACTCTCATTTTACAGTTAAAACACCTGATAAAAAAAATAAAGAAGTCCACGTTCACATATAAGTGGTGGAGGCCAGATTTGAACATGGATCTTCCTGATTCTAGGCCCAGCATTCTATCCACTATGCAAGATATAATTGGAGATATATGAGATACGAAAACAAAAGGCAGAAATAATTAAAAAATAACATGCAGGAATGACAGACACCTAATAAAGCCTAACAAGATGTATTTAACCTTGCCAATGTATTTAAAAGGGCTTTAAAATAATAACATGGGTGGTAGGGAGGAGAGAATTGCTTTATTCACAAAGTTACATATCATAGAAAGTACCTATAATGAAGAAAAACACTCAAAATCCATAAAAAGAGTAGTCATAAAATATGTCTTAAAACCCTGTACAGATACTTCAAATTTAAGTACAAGAAACTAATGGTAAATTTGATTTCAGAGGTATTACTGAGTCTTGATGTGCTGAAACTTGAACCTAAAATATGGTTCTGCATGGGTATAACTTGTTCCAAAGAAATAAGATAGATAAAGTAGAAGAGATCAAGAAATGTTTATAATGTGAAGAAATTCAGGAACCAGAAGTGGGAATCATAGCGGAGAACATTTGGAGGTGGATGAATGGAAAGAGAAACAGAAGTGGTTTTGTCTTTGGATTATGCTATAAACTGTTTTCTGTCTCATTCCTTACAGCTCTGCTTTATTTAATCCTTTTTTAGGATCATGTCAGAACATCACCCTTGTGGTGATATCTTTGGTCCTCTTAGAAAATGAGACAAAACAAATAAAGCTGCAAGTACCTTAAGAACTGGGACCACTTGTTGACATCCAAGGGTTTCAAGACATATCCTCTGTGTGTAGTGCAGCTATTGTTTTAGACTCTATCTTTTCAGTTGTCAAGGTTAAGTATTATAAAGACAAATATTACAGTCATTAGGTTATGGGTCTCAATGTGTTAATGGAGGAACAGGTAGAAAATCTGATACTGAAGTGAAGTGTTTGTGTGTTGTCAGGTGAGTGGCCCCAGGCAATAGCTCTTTAACAGGAGCACAAAATATGCTCAAAGCTTCTGTGTCCCATTCGTTGCTGATGATGGCATCTGTCATGTTGGCTAACCACGCTGTTTACCATTCATTACCATGTTGTTACCATCACCGTGGGCTTTCCACCATGATAATGAAGCCATGTATTGATGGCCAGTACTAACAAGGTTCATGGCTAGAACATTTTCTCCAGTAGTACAGGGTGAAAATGATACTAGGGAATAGGCTCCCTGTTTGCCATAGAAAAGAATGTAGGTAGCTAGTGAAAGAGAGAAGATCAAAGTGTGGACCAAAGCATATCTGGGACTGAGAAGGACAGCGAGTTCATTCCTTACCTAGATGAAATCCAAGACTTTTGCCAAGCTATTGTTGCCAAGAGCTGATGCAAATTAGAGCCATGATGTTCTTTCTCTAGGGAGCTAAAATTTGAGGAAAAAATCATTTACACAAGTGTTATGTTTCTCTATTCATGTAAGTGGCTCTTTTGAGAGGTAAACTGGTTTGATTTTATCCTCTCATCTCTCCTTTTTTCACTTTTTCAATAAAAAGATAGAAAAATAAAGTCCATGGAATAATGGAATATCAGAGTCGATAGAGGCATCAGAGGCAATCTTTCTAGCCCAATCTTTACCCAATTTTTTGATTCACTCTAGCAAGCATTTATTGTGCACTTACTCTATTAAGTGCAAGGTGCAGTTAAAGACAAAGTGAACAATACTCCTAACTTCAAAGGGCTTACATCTTACTTGTAGCATACAAGATGTAAAAGGATAGGGATTTAGATGTTAATTTGAGAAGGGAAAATATACTGGCAATCGGTGAACTCAGAAGAAGCATCTTGCCAGAGGTGGCAACAGAGTAAGTTCAGCCTTGAAGGAGATTCTAGATGCTAAGATATGGAAATGAGAAGGGACTGTTTTCCATGTATTGGGGACAGCTTTTTGCAAAATGTACTGAAATGGGAGATGGAATGCTGTTTTAAAACTTTATAGCCATGAAGACTCCATGTATTTCATTTCAGACACAATCATTAGGCATTCACAGGTGGCACTGGCTTTGGGGAGTCTAGTTTTTCTAGAATGGAAGGATTGTGAAGGCTGGAATCCATTAAATTAAATTCCAAACCAAGAAGCTTGTATATTGTCCTAGGAGCAAATGAAGGTTCTTGAGGCTCTTGAAAAGGTTCTTTAGTGATGTGGTCCTACTCATGTCTTAGATCATTTTGGTGGCTGTTTGGAGGAAAGATTGGAATGGAAAAACTGGAAACAGTGAGGCCTATTAGGTGGCTATTTACAATAGTCCAGGTAAAGTATGCTAAGTGTCTGAATTCATGTGGGAGACTAAAAGAATGGAGAGATGGATACAAGATATGTTGTGGGAGTAAAATCACATGTGTATCTGAGGGGGAGTGACAAATTTAGGATAATTTCACATCCTCAGGTGAACCTGAGTGATTTAGGACAGAAATACCCTTGACAAAGCAATAGGCAAGTTAGGAAGAAAAGTAGATTTGGAGGAAGAAAATTCACCTAAATTTCTCCACCACCTTTGCCTACATTTTGGCAGGGAGAAACCTGACTTGGTTGGATACTTTTAAAAAGTGACCATTCTTTTCTGACATATTCCAGTCTTATACAGACTTTGAATATATTTATGTAGATACATGGGAATAAATTCACCATTTCCTGATTTAACTAATAACCCTCTTTTTCTTGCTGAATACGAAAATCCAAAGAAAGCAGTGGTTGGTGGTATGCTATTATAGATTTAAAATTTCCTTTACCAGAGGTAACGAGATGGTGCATTAGATAGAACATCAGCCCTGAAGTCAGGCAGGAGAACCTAGGTTCAAATTCAGCCTCAGACACCTAACACTTAATAGCTGGGTGACCCTAGGCAAGTCACTTAATCCCAATTGCCTCCCTCCCTACCCCCCCCAAATTCCTTTATCAGGATCTGAGATTCCTTTTATGTCAGCCCTCTTATTTTTCCATTAGTGGAAGAAAATGTGTATTTTTTTTTATTGGGAAGGGAGCCTCTTTAGATTCTGTTAGCAGATGTGTCCTGTTTGCTAAACCCACATATAGTGGGTTTAGCAATCCCCAAAGAAACCACTCTTGAAGCTTAATCCTGAGACTGTGCAATATAGCTCTTGTCATTCTATAGGTCTGACATCTCTGAAAGTTACCACAAGATGATCAAGTAGTTTCTATTTCAATTGATGGTCTGAGCAAGCATAGTAGTAAGTTTCATTACTATTCAGAGGTGTCTTGGTGAGTATGGCTTATAGAAGTGGGGGTGGAGAACTTTGGGGTTGGAAATGCCCTATCTGGGGGTGGTTGTGAATCTGACTGCGGTATTTACTAGAAAGTTCATTATTCATGTTTCTTTTTTCATTACCTCTGGGGATATGGTGTGCACAGCTACTGTTGATTTACTGGAATAAATGAGTATCTACTGGAAGATGACAGTTGCAGCTGGTCATCTTGGTGGTTTGTAGGACACCATTGCCTAATAGAGATTACTCTGCCCAGAATCTCCTGATTTGTGAGTCTCTGATCAGGATTATTTTTCCATGAGATTTCCAGGCCATGGTCACCTCTGGTTTCACTTGTTACTCTGGTGATTTCCACTTTCTTGCCAATAGTCTTGCTCCTTCCCACCTCCTACTCGCTACATTTTTTGGTGTCAGCTTCCCCCATTAGAAGGTAAGGTTCTTGAGGGCTAATATCTATGCCCCATTGGGCAAGTGCCTCTGGGCTACCAGATAATCTTTTCTATAAAGTTGAGACCAAATAGCCAGAGAGTCAAGACATCAATGGGGTAGGGCAGGCATTTGAAGAGTGGTAATTCTGGTTCTGAGGAAGTAATGGGGGTTGGCAGTGTCCTTTTACAACTGAGAGCTCACCTAATTATTCTGCAGCAATGTTCTGCTTGGGATGAGTAAGAGACAAGTAATTACTAGGATCCTTTATAGCCCAGCTGAAAAGTGTCAGTGTACCAGGAAAGATTTGGAGAACATTGTTGTTGCCAACGACAGAGTATAAGCAGGTCAATGGCAGCATCTTCTGGGAGCAGGGTTCTGCATCCCCAATTCTGTGGCTCCCACTTGGATTTTCTCATTCCTGGTGTGTGGAAAAGTCAGTGGGGGAATATTTAAATTATGAATGGAAAGCTTTGGGGGCATTTATTAAGCTCAACATATGGGTTGCTTGCATCTCCCAATGAAAGTGTCTGACACTAGGCATCTGAACTGTGTTTGGGAAATCTTGGGCTTTGCTCTATGTATAGATTACAGTTATGGGTAGCCAGGGTCTAGGGGAGGCTCCTGGCTTATGGTAGAGTCTAATGGGATAACCAAGCTTTCATTGATTGGAACCAGGGCTCCATGTCACTTATTTTGCTACACTATCGCCAAGTCATTCCATACCATATGTATAGTCCTTCCCAATTAGAGTACAATCTCTGTTGTCTTGGTGACTGATTAGCATAGTACTGGAACTTAATAAGTAATCTGTCTTTCAGAAATTCATAAGAAAGTTATGGTAATCCTCATAAAACTCTGCCTGATTCATGGCCTCACCATCTAAGGTCATCACCATGATGATTCTAGCAGCACTTGAAATGTAAATGGTGACGGAAGAGAAAGTTACTGAAGCTTGGAAAGGAATAGTGGTTAGGGTCTTATTGGCAAACAAGATGAAGTACTTTCCCTCTTCCATGGCCTGAATGTACCTTTCTGTTTGTGATTCTAAGCACTAAGAGGTGGTGGCTATGGAAGAAGCTGGTCTGATAGAGGAGGTAAATGTAGATTCTAAAAAACTTAAAATTTAAATCAAAATTTTTTTAAAGAATCACAAACAAAAAGTGGAATGTTCTCTCTCTGTGTGTGTGTGTGTGTGTGTGTGTGTGTGTGTGTACATGCAGCTAGAACTTTCTGCCTGGAAAGAAAACAAGGGGGAGGTAGCAGCTACCCACTCTACCTCCAGCAGCCCCAGGGCACAGTTATAGAAGTAACTTGAGGAGTCTATGAAAGGTGGTGGGCAGAGAGATGTGTAGGCAGGGACTGAGCTAGACATTAGCTTTCTCCTACCCAGCCTTGGATCCTTTTCTGGTAACTGTGGCAGGCAGCTGAGTCTGAGAATGTTGGGGATTCCCTGGCTGGTTCTTAGGAGAAGGGGTCTAAGAACTTGGCAGACTTCACTCAGCCCCAAGGCCTGGTCTAGGTTAAGGATAAGAAAGGAAACAAGCATCTTTATAGCACTTCCTCTGTGTGCCAAGTCATGGGCTAAGTTACAAATGATTCTCATAACAACCTTGAAGGGTAGATGCTGTTATATCACCATTCGGCTAGTGTCTGAGGCAGGACTTAAACTCGGGGCAGTTACGTGACTCAGTGGATACAGAGCTAGACCTGGAGTCAGGAACCCTTGAGTTGAAGTTCAGCCTCAGACATTTCCTATCTGTGTGATCCTGGGTAAGTCACTTAACACTGTTTGCCTCAGTTTCCTCATTTGTAAAATGAGCTGGAGAAGGAAATGATGAACCACTCCAAGAGTATCTTTGCCAAGAAAATCACAAAGGGGATCATGGAGAATCCTCAGCAACTACCACTTCCTGACTCCAAGCCCTGCCCCTTTTCCTCTAGCCAGCAGGAAGCTGCTCTTGTATCTATTCACCATTACATGGAGGTAATTGGAAGTTGGAAACTGTAGCATGCCTAAAGCAAGCTGCTTTCCTTTGGAGGGGAAATAGAAATGAGGAGCAAGAAAAACACTTGGATTTTCAAGTCCCAGCAAGCAATGAAGGAATATATTGCAGTGATTAAAAAACTGGATTCATATTGAAATCCTCCTATGTCAGAGAAGAAAAAAAGAAAAAGAAGTAATGCTGGGATTGGGTGACTGGTTTGTTAGTTTTCTCCATATTAAAAAAATCACAGAAGACAAAAACTTATTTGATTGCTGAAGAGAAAATAGCATTAGCCACATAACCAAAGGCATTAAATGAAAAATAGATGCAAATATGAAGATTGAAGTGGGCAGGACCCTGCCCCCTTGAGTTTGTGACTGAGGACATACAGAGATAATTACAGTCCAACTTTAGTACACACACACATGCACACACACACCCCATAAACTGTCAGGACAATGAGCACCAGGTAGGCCTATACTATGATTGCCCTCAACTATCACCTCCAAGCCTTTTAGTTCCCTGTTATGTTCTGTCTTCACCATTAAAATATGAACTCGTTAAGGACATATCACTGTCTACTTGTCAAATGCTTGACAGGAAGCCTTATTGATTTGAACTTGTTCTTTATTTACTAGACATCTATTAAAAAAGTTTTTACCTTACCAAAATTATTTCCCTCCCTTTTACTATTACTTTTCTACTTTCTTCCTCCCCCCATTTCTAATTAATTGTTTATTTTGGTTAATTTTGCTAATTCATGAATAGCTAGGATGTGCAGTGGATAGAGTGCTGAGCCTGGAATCAGGAAGACTCCACTCTGGTCTCAGATACTAATTGTGTGACTTAGGGCTAGACATTTAAGCTTGTTTGCCTCGGTTTTTTCATCTATAAAATGAGTGATAGAAGGAAATGGCAAAACCATTCCAGTATCTTTGCCAAAAATGGGGTCATGAAAAGTTGGATGTAACTGAGATGACTAAACAGCAACAAATTCTTGTTGATTCTACCTCCATAACATTTTTTTTAACGTCTGTCTCCTTCACTTACATGGCTACTCACCTAATCTAGGCCCTTATCCCTTCTTGACTGTATCATTGCAATAGACTCCTAATTGGTCTCCCTGTGCCTAGTCTCTCATCTTTCTAAAACATTATTAATACATCTGTCAATTCTACCTCTCAAGAAGCTTCTGTGAATCACTATTATTGTTTTTTTGGAGAAAATAAGTTTTTCAGCTTGGAGTTTAAAACTTTCATGTTTCATATTTTGATTCCAGTCTACTTTTCCTGACTTATGTCATATTGCTCTACTTTAAATACTCTTAAATTTCAGCCAAATTTGCCTACCTGCTCTTTGAAGTTGACATTCCATTTCCAATCTCTGTGTAAATTGTTCCTGGAATGTACTCTTTCCTCACTTTTACCTTTTAGAATTATTTGCTTTTGTCAAGCTTTAGCTCGGGTTCTATCCTCTATGGATAGCCTTTTCTGATTTCCCAATTATATTTGTATTTTCTCCTTTCTCAAATTATCATGTATTTACTTATCTGGCTACATGTAATATAATATCTCCTTAATTAAAATGCTGACTCTTGAAGAAGAGCTGTTTCGTTTTTGTCTCTATTTTACCCCTAGTGCCTGACACAATACCTTACACATAATGAGTGCTTAATAAATGCTTGGTAAATTAAATCGAAGTCCCACTTAAAATACCTCTATGTCTCTACCTACTGTTTCTTTCTAAACTCTCTTCAGAATGTCAAATCACATCAATAGATTCTGGTGTAATTGACCAGAATAAAATCAGAATCTTTTCACTGGAAGGTGTCCAATGGTAATTACTTTACCAAAGAAATGGAAAAAGGCATTATTCTACTTAATTGAAATGCAGATTTTTTTTGATCCCTTGAAAATTCCTAAAGAATTATTAGAATTTAATGTAATTATAACATTAGTTTTAATAATCTTTCTTAATTTGATTAAAGAATAAAATGAAGACCTATCTTCCTTTGTGTACTGACTGAACCACTGGGGGAGTATTAATTTTTGATATGTTTTTATTAGGACATGGTTGGAGGGGTTTTTATTTCCTTACTTTCTGGAAATAGCTAAGAGTGAGCTGGTAGACAAAAGCATAAAAGAAGTCTTTTAGAAAGTTTTACTTTCTCTGTACAAAGAGAAAGCCAAAAGTTATGTTGTTACAGAATGTAAGCTCCTTAAGAGGAGTGGCTGTTTTTTAGTTTTAACTTTGCATAAACAGAGCCTAGTATTGATACTAGATACTTAATAGTAATAATTATAATAATTGGTACTTATATAGGGCTTTAAGTTTGGGAAAGCACTTGATAAATATTATCTCATTTGATCCTCATAATAATAATTTTTTGAGGTAAGTGCTATTATTATCCTCATTTTATAGTTGAGGCAACAGATTAAGTGACTTTCCAAGGGTGATATAGCTAGGAAGTGTGTGAGATCAAATTTGAACTCAAGTTTTCCTGATGGTAATCCCAGTGGGGCTCTATCTACTGTACCACCAAGAGGAGAAAGATTACATAGTTTATCATCTTCTGCTGTTATAGGATGTTACAAGTTGAGAGGCTGGGTCTGTTTGAAGGTAAAAATTAACATCCTACCATAATTAATGGGACTTGATTTGTATGGGGTAAATATGACAGGAGCAACAGTAAAAGGACACAATGTCATCACTGCTGAAGCTGGTTCTTCCCTTCACTCTTCTCATGTTGATGCAGTCATAATCTATTGAGCTTATTGTGGTTCTGTACAAAATCCACTTAGATCCCAAAAGAATGCTCTCATCTTATAGATGAGGAAACTGAGAACCTTGGTTTTGTCTATCATAAAGAGTTTGTCTACTTTCTATGATAACTGTGATTGTTTAAATTTCATTCCTTTTTTATTAAAGCTTTTTATTTGCAAAAAATATGCGTGGGTAATTTTTCAGCATTGACTCTTGCAAAGCTTTCTGTTACAAATTTTTCCCCCCTATCCCTCACCCCCTCCCCTAGATGGCAGGAAGTCCAATACATGTAAACCATGTCAAAATACTTGACAAATCGAATGTGTATACATATTTATACAGTTATTGTTGCACAAGAAAAAATCCGATCTACAAGAAAAAAAATCTGAGAAGGGAAACATAATGCAAGCAAACATCAATAGAGAGCATGAAAATGTTATGTTGTGGTCCACATTCAGATCCCTCTCTCTGGGTGTATATGGCTTTCTTTATCACTGAACAACTGGAGCTGGTTTGAAATACGTTCATTCTCAGAGAAGACCAATGACATCAAGAGGGATATGTCTTGACTCAAAAGTGAATTGGATTTAAGTGAGGCAGAACTGGAAAAAGTCACCAGTCTCACTCTCTCCATCAGAGTCAAAAATTGGCAAACCATTGGTCAAGACATCTGGTGACAGCTCCCAAATTATTGGGAATCTGATAATTTGGTTTTCAGCATACAGAAACTCATTTCACCAGTTTATTTCATAAAGTGGGAAGAATTAAGGAGCAACAGGGAACAGCTTTTGGAACTTTCAAAGGGCATAGAAATGACTAGTTAACATGTTTGGTTTATGTTGTGTTTTATGAAAGCAATTATTAAAATTATTGTTCACTTTTTAAAAAAATAAATTTTCACTAATATCTTTTGATTTTTACAATAGCTTGATTTTACTCTATATTTCTTCTCCACTCCCTTTCAGAATACTATTTCATTTAAGAAAGAATTTAAAAAGAAAAAAAAGAGAAAGAAGAGGGGAAAAATTCAGCAAAACTGATCAAATACATTAAAAAAAATCTGGCACTATATGTTCCATATCTGTGGATGTCTACAAAGGAGTTGGGATCTTTTCATATCTTGAAAATTTTCGAATCTGAAAATTTTTAGATATAGGAAATTGGCAAGAAAACATTGTGCCTGAGTGCTCAAGAAACTGATAATTCAGCTTCTGGAAAGAAACCTTTTTGCTGAATAATATAAACAAGTTTGAATATTACATAGAGAAAAGCCCATAAGTGGAGAACATGTTTCTAGTAGAGACTGGCCATCAGCATTGAGGAGATTGAAAAGAGTGAAATCAGGACAAAATTTTGGCAGAACCTGGTCCCATCCAGGGGGCATCCTTTCCTAACATGCTTGTGCAGGACTTGGTGCTTGAAAAGTGAAGGAAGAACAGCAAAATAACCAGCTCAATTGCATAGTGATTAGAGCTCTTGGCCTTGGGTCAGTTACATCTGAGTTGAAATTTGGCCATAGATACTTATTGTCTCTGTGACTCCAGGCAAGTCACTTAACAAAGGTTTTCCTCAGTTATAAAATAGGAATAATAATAGCGTCTATTCTATTGGACTTTTGTAAGGATCAAATGAGATATTTGTAAAATGTTTTGCACTTAATACATGCTTACTCCCTACCCTAATAAACCAAATTTTGCCTCAGTCACAAAAAGAGCAGATAGAAATAAAGATATGGTGAGGCAAATCTCTGGTTAGGCAATTTAAGTATTAAAGTACTAAGTATTTTCCTAATTGGAGAGATTGAACTCAAATGTTACTGACCCGAGGTTCAGGGCTCTAACCACTATACAATTGAGTTGATTATTTTGTTGTTTTTCCTTCACTTTTGAAGAGGACCAATGATATGATGGGATTATGTCATAATTTATTCATGAATTGAATTTAAATGAGGCAGAGTTGCATAAAGTTGTCAGTTTCAATCTCTTTCAGAGTCATCAAAGGCCAATGGCAAGACAAATGTCAAAATGCCAAGGGTGATGGCTTGGGATGGACTGAATGACCTTGGCCTTTTTGATGTTTAACCAAGCTATTAGTGAGTTATACAGCATCTGTTTCAGTTACCTTCGTGATTGCTGGAACAAATTGTTTTCATCTGCCCATTCTTCAGGGATGGGCGGTAGTAGGGGGTACGAAGTCTTCATGTGCTTGGGGTAAACAACCCCTAATTCACTGAGAGTTTTGAACCCTGCTGGTTACTCTCAACCTGGAGTCCATATGCTGAGATAGTTTTACTAAGGTGTAGCTGCTGCGCACATACTTCAGCTTCTACAGCCACAAATGAGAGATGAGTGTTAGGTAGATACCCATATCAAAGGTGGATGAACATTTCTGAAAAAGGCTCAGCAAGCTCTCATAGCAGAGGTGCTAGTGCTCCTTGAACACTCTATTTATCCTAACTGATTATTTTATAATGGGAGTTGACTTTTTCTTGGGACTTTCTTTCCTCAGACTGGGTCCTCTACTCTAAGATTTCTCTAGAAATAATGACCCTCTTCCTAACTTTCTTCTCTGCCATGACTCAGTCATCCCCTGACTGCTCAAAGGTGTGCTGGAAATACCAGGTTGTTCCAAATTCTTGAATCCAGACCCTCAGAAATTTTCCTCAGTTTCTTTATCTGTAAAATAGAAATAATACCTCCTGTAGTACCCACTTCACAGGATTTCTGTGAGATTCAAAAGAAATAATATATATATATATATAATTACATAATTGTTGAGATTCCAGTGAAATAGTATTTGTAGAGCATTACATAATTGTCAGTTGTTTTAACTGAATTGTAGATGATTTTCACAGTAAACAAATTTTACATATTTTAAAACCAAAACTTAGACATTTTAAATGTTGTGAGCACATTTTTTAGGCTTTTTACACAAACCAAAAATATTTTCATGCATTATTCCTTATCTCATTTCTATTTTTAATTTTAATTCTTAGTGGTAGCTCTGAATGGTAGCTCTTGGTCAAAGTGTCAGTGCTCCACCTTGTGGTTATAAGAAGAACTTCTTAAATAGTGAGCTTAGCCAAGTCTTTTAACATGCCTTAAGTTTTGTCTAACCTGGGACTGTTTGTTAAGGAGATCTTACAATGTTATTATTTATAATTAGGGACACGAGACAGTATGGTGTTGTGGATAGAGTGCTAGCTTGATGTCGGGTAGACTGGGCATCCAGATTCCAGCTCTGATATCCAGCTGTGGGACCACGGGCAAATGCAATTACTTCTCTAACTTCCTCACCTCTAAAAATATTTTTCTGCACCCACCAGGAAGAATTGTTATTAGGTACAGATGAGGTAAAGAACATAAAGTGCTCCATAAACTTTAAAAGTTAATAGAACTATTATTTCTTGTGTCCAGTAGGCATTTGGGGTTTATAGATACATGATATCAGTTGTTTGTTCAAGAATGGATGGATGGCATACCTAACACCACATACCAAGATAAGATCTAAATGGGTTCATGATCTAGATATAAAGAGGGACTTTGTAAGCAAGTTAGAGGAACGTAATATAATTTATCTCTCAGACCTGTGGAGAGGGAATAAATTTATGTCCAAAGAAGACCTGGAACTCCTAATTGAACACCAGATGGATAATTTTGATTATTTTAAGTTAAAAAGTTTCTGTACAAACAAAACAAATGCAGACAAGATTAGGAGGGAAGCATCAAATTGGGAAATCATCTTTACATTTAATGGTTCTGATAAAGGCCTCATTTCTAAAATTTATAGAGAATTGTCTCATATATATAAGAATTCAAGCCACTCTTCAATAGATAAGTGGTCAAGGGATATGAACAGACAATTTTCAGATGATGAAATTAAAACCATCTCTAGTCATATGAAAAGTTGCTCCAAATCACTATTGATCAGAGAAATGCAAATTAAGACAACTCTGAGATACCACTACAAACCTGTCAGATTGGCTAAAATGACAGGAAAAGATAACGATGAATGTTGGAGGGGATGTGGGAAAACTGGGACACTGATACATTGTTGGTGGAACTGTGAACGGATCCAACCATTCTGGAGAGCAACTTGGAACTATGCCCAAAAAGTTGTCAAACTGTGCATACCCTTTGACCCAGCAGTGTTTCTACTGGGCCTATATCCCAAAGAGATCTTAGAGGAGGGAAAGGGACCCACATGTGCAAGAATGTTTGTGGCGGCCCTTTTTGTGGTGGCTAGAAACTGGAAACTGAAGGGATGCCCATCAATTGGAGAGTGGCTGAATAAATTATGGTATATGAATGTTATGGAATATTATTGCTCTGTAAGAAACGACCAGCAGGACGATTTCAGAGAGGCCTGGAGGGACTTGCATGAACTGATGCTGAGTGAAACGAGCAGAACCAGGAGATCATCATACACAGCAACAACAGTATTACATGATGATCAATTCTGATGGACATGGCTCTCTGCAACGAAGAATTGTCTCAAACCAGTTCCAGTTGTTCACTGAAGAAAACCATATACACCCAGAGAGAGGGAAATGAAATATGGACTACAACATAACATTTTCATGATCTCTACTGACATTTGTTTGCATTGTGTTGCCTTTCTCTGATTCTTTTTTTTTTTCTTGTAGATAGGATTTTTCTTGCATAACTTCTCAAGTATTTCAACATTATTAACATGTAGTAGACTTCCTGCCATCTAGGGGAGGGGAGGGGACTGGGGGTAAAATTTGTAATGGAAAGCTTTGTAAAGATCAATGTTGGGGAACTACCCATACATATGTTATACAAATAAAAAGCTTTAACAAAAAAAAAAAAAGAATGGATGGATGGGAGAAAGTAGATATCATAGGTTATTACTGGATCTGGAACAAGAACTTAAGGATGTTAATGACTCATACCCTGTGGAAGGAACCATATTGAGTATAGGTCAGATCCATGAAGACTCACTCAGTCCTTGCTCTCCAAAGCTTGCAATCTAGTTAATAAAAGACACCATTTGACAGTAGTGCTGGTGATGTTAAATCTTAAGTTTCTCTTCGGGTTTGCACCTCTTGCAAGATAATAGCAGCCGTATCTCTAAGTTCCAATTGTCCATGTCCTGGTGGAAAGAAATGTTTTCAGAAAGCACCCTTAGCATGGTAGAAAAATACCAAGGAGATCATTTTTATAAGTATATGAATTCCAAGGTGTTAGAGATTTCTATGGAAACAAGTATATCTGTTCCATCTTGAAACTTATTTTTCTGTATTTTTTATGTTTTTGAAAGAAAGCTAACAATATGAAAATCTAAAACATTTCATTATGTTGGGAAAATATGGCTCTAAGCAAGGGTTCTTAACTTTTTTCAAGTGCCATACCCCCTAGTGGCCATTTGGTAAAACCTTAGAACCCTCCTCAAAATGTTTTAAAACACATCAAATAAAGTGCATTGGATTACAAAGGAAACCAGTTACCTTGAAATAAAGATGTAACTTTCTTCTCTTCCAGATTAATGAATCCCATCTTGACTCTAGTTTAAGAATCACTGTGCCCCTAAAATGTAGTTGGTTTATAATCTGCCTCTTTAGAAATCCCATTACCCAGTATATCCATATTTTTAAGAAATGATGATGATGGGAAAAAGGAATAGCAAAGCTAAATAGAATCCTATTCATTGATTTTGGTTAATAGTTATCCATTTGTTACCAGAGTCCATTCCCATTGCTGCAAGACCAACTTGAGTCACCTCTTTTGTTTTTTTCCAGCTTGCCCTCTGCCGAAGTTACTCAAAATAGCAAAGAATAGATCCCAAATTATGCAGCTGGAAAGAGAATGAGAAGGAAAGAGTTTGGCTAATAGCCAAAATAGATAGAGACCCTCAGAAAAATCAAAGATTGCCTATATCTTCCTGTGATTCTCCCCACCATCATTCTTCCTCTCTAATGTTTATTTTTCTTCAGGATTTTTTTCAGTTAGGCTTGTTGAAAGGCTTCTTTCATGTGAAGTATTCCTGACCGTATCATGGTGTGTTGCTTCAGCCAAGATAGACTTTGTCTATTCTCCACCCAACTCCCATCACCAAGACTTTCGTGTTTAAAGATTTAGTTGTAGTTTTGGCTTAAAATTAGTTTTTAAAGTCTTTTCTTATGTGCCACTTTGAAAACTTGAACATCAGTTACTTTTGTGGTCTTGGGCTGCTTTTGTTCAGTTTTCCTTCCCCACCTCTTTCTGGATTCTATGTTTATTCTAAGCAAGTGCTCTGCTTAGAGGAGAGATTGAGTTTGCTTTTTGCTGATTTTAAGAGTTTTTTTTTAATTTGTTATAATTTAATGTAAAAGTTAATAGACTCACCAAAGATGTATAGCTTTTGATTCTACAAGACTTTTTCTTAGGTTTTTAAGGCTGTTCTTTCTTTCCATTGGACTATTTTAAAAGGAATCTTCGAGAAGGGACCAGAATGGGCAAGATTCCCCTGAGTGTCCTTTTCTACCATGGTTTCTATGAACCCAAACCTCTCTGCCACTTTGTGGTCATTGGGGAAAGGAGATGTAGAGATGTTAGAAAAAAAAAGAGAAAAAGGAAAGTAGAAGGATTCTATGGATTATCAGGAGAAATAAAATATTAGCCCTATAAGGGACTTGCAGAGATCATGTAATTCAACACTTTCATTTTACAGATGTGGCCCCTGAAAATGAGAGAGGTTATTTGGCCAAGGTCATACAGCTAGTTCATGGGCAGAGATGGAACTAGAACCCAAATCTTGTGATTAACTTAGGATTTTTTCCTCTATAGATCACTGCCTCCCCTAATTGGCTTCAGCTCAATAGAAAATTAAAATTGCCAAAACAAACAAACCAACTCCTTCTCTCCACTCCCCAAATCAATTTCCTTAGATACTCACATCTTCTGTTCATTAGAATTATTTTCCAATTGTCAAAATTTTATTTTGGGGATTTTTTTTGTTATACATGTACATTCATTATTTTGCATATTTCCATGAGTCATATTAGGAAAAAAATCGGAACAAAAGGGAAAAATCATGAGAAAAAAATAGAAGAAAAAAAAGGTGAAAATAGTTTGCATTGATCCACATTTATTCTCCATGGTATTTTCTTTGGATGCAAATGGCTTTTTCCATCTGAAATATTGGAATTGCCTTGGAACACTGAATTGCTGAGAAAAAATAAATCTATCATAGTTGTTCATCACACTTTCTTGTTGTTGCTATGTACAATGTTTTCCTACTTCTGCTGTACTTCACTCAGGATTGGTTCATGTAAATCTTTCCAGGCTTTTCTAATATCAGCCTGTTCATCATTTTTTATAGAACAATAATATTCCATTACTTTCACATATTATAACTTACTTAGCCATTCCCCAGTTGATGGTTTCTTTTTATTTTCCAGATTTTTGTCACCACAAAACATTTTCTTCTTTTATGATTTCTTTGGAATACAGATCCAGTAGTGAGACTGCTGGATCAAATGATATGCAGTTTTATAGCCCTTTGGGCATTCCAAATTGCTCTCCTAAGTGGCTGGATCATTTTACAACTTTGCCAACAATGCATTAACGTCCCAGCTTTCAAAGATCCCCTCCAACATTTATCATTATTGTTTCGTCACCTGATAGGTATTAGATGGCACCTCAGTGTTGTTTTAATTTGCATTTCCCTAATCAATAGTGATTTACAGCATTTTTTCATATGTCTACGGATGGCTTTAATTTCTTCATCTGAGAATTGGCTGTTCATATCCTTTGGCCATTTATCAATTAGGGAATGACTTGTATTCTTATAAATTTCTCAGTTGTCTATATATTTTAGACATGAGGAAATATTGTTCCCCAGCTTTCTGCTTCCCTTCTTATTTCGGCTGCACTGGTTTTGTTTTTGTAAAAACTTTTAAATTTAACGTAATCAAAATTATCCATTTTGCATTTCATAATGTTCTCTATTTCTTGTTTGATCATAAATTCCTCCTTTCTTCAAAAATCTGATAGGTAAAGTATCCCTTGCTTTCCTAATTTGCTTATAGTATTACTCTTTATGACTAAATTATGTATCTATTTTGACCTTATTTGGGTGTGGGGTGTGAGATGTAGTTCTATGAGAAGAGAAGTGTGGACTACAAAGTGAAGGTTCCCTATAAGGTCAACAAGAAGATTGTGGCTTCAGAATTCACAAGACCATGTATATGTGGTAAGTCATTATGAGTCAAGGACAGAGGAGTGTGAGTTTTTGACATCAGTAGAAGAAACCCCTAAGGGTCTACTTATTTGAGGGACCTGCCATATTAAGTCCTTCTTCACAGATGATAACAAAACAGACCATCTATCTTGAGAATGGGATCTCAACATAAAGAAAAATTAGAAGGACTGACCCTCATCTCTCACTTGTCCTCTAAGCCCTGTCCTACTGACTCCTGTTTCAACCTCTACTAGGGTCTAAGGTCACTCTTGGGCTAGGACATTCCCTGGCCAGGATGGCAGGAATCTTTCTAGGGGAGCTGAGAGCCCATGATTAGAGCATTAGGTATGAGTCCCCCTTCCCTTATCCCTTCATTTTGGTCTTTCCTCTGGATCTCAGCAGTACCCTCAGCCTGGGAACTTCCTTCCCCTCTATTTCCCATCCATACCTAACCCCTTCCTCTTCTTAGAACTCTCCCTCCTGGGAATCTAGCACAATTTCCCTACCCCAATAAGGTTTCCAAAACAGTTGACCTGGTACTCTTCTTCTGTTACATGTCTGCCCTAGTTACCCAAGCTCAGTAGGAGGGGGAAGTTCTACCACTTTTTCCTTCAATCCCATCAAAATACCACTTTATGTTTATACCAGGTTATATAAACCCTGTGTCCTGTAATCTCCTTAAACCAGTCCTCTCTACTCAGGATCTAACAGCCCTCTTCCTGGAGGAGGCTTCCAGGGACAGGCAGGAATACAATCGGGTCTAACAGGTAGGGAGCAGTACTAGCCTTCCCACCATCTCCACCTATCTGCCAGGGGCATATGTGTATAACCAAAGCTCAACACAATTACCTTGTGTCCATTGCTCCTAACTTTACCTGTCACATTCCTGTGGTGGCCCTGGCATTGCTGGTACTCAACTACCTGAGCAGTGAATACTATGCTCTTGCCTGTTCCCAGCCCCAGGATGTGGTTACCCTCCTTTTTCCCAATTTCTTTCTTTGTTCTCAACTATTCCCATTAAATTTCATTAATTTCTGCCTCCTCCCCTGAATGTAATCATGTCTTAAAAAAGACCCTCAGTTCTCCTGCCATTGCTCAGGCTACAGAAATATCAATCATAAGGCTTTATTTGATTCAACAGAAAATGCAAAGCACCCAAAACATTAGCCCACAAGCAGTCAAGAAAATTCTTCTTCCATCTTCATTGGGCCTGTCTCCTCCAGGAACTTCATACAGTTCTTCAGACCTATAATTCTACATTGGTGCTGCTTCCTCCCCTGATTAGAGGACAGGGAAAAGTGCCTGAGATAAGACTTCTGGAGTCAAGGAACCTTCTACAATTATCTCTTCCATTCTTATGGATTAGGAGTGCAGGGTCCCCATGATCTGGGAAAATCTGTGGGAAATGTTTTGCCCACCCTTCATACCAGAGAAGAAGTCTTAATTATTATGATATTAAAAGATAGAACTTTGATATTATAAAATACTATACACACATTTTATGTATTTCTGAGTTTCTAAACTTTTTTTGTCTCATCTGCTTGGCCTTTGGGTGTCATCTGCACTTTCTGCAAAACTCCCCCCAAATTCCCATTTAAATTTCTTATGCTGACCTGCGATATATTGAAACCAGGACTGAGAAAATCAGGATATGGAAGGGATACTTTGGTAATCCCTTTCTCCCATAGGATTTCATATAGTCTTTAGCCTTCCCAGACTTCTCTGGGATTGAGGATTCTCAGCCAGAGAAAAGTACTTTGAGTACATAGCAATTGACTTCTTTTATCTCCCATTCCCAGACATCATCTTTTTTTTTTTTTTTTTTTTTTGAGGTGGGGAGGCAATTGGGCTTAAGTGATTTGCACAGGATCATACAGCTTGTCAATTGTCTGAGGTTGAATTTGAACTCAAGTCCTCCTGACTCCAGGACTGGTGCTCTATCCACTGCCCAACTTAGCTGCCCCAAGACATCATCTCCTTAACCAGCTATTTATTTACTACTCACCATTACTGTGGAGATTTCTTTTCTTTTTTTTTTTTTTTACTTGAAAGGGCAATTTATTTTATTTTATTTTTTATTTATTTTTTTAAAATTTTATTTTATTTGCAAATCATATGTATGGGTAATTCTTCAACATTAACCCTTACATAGCTTTCTGTTACAAATTTTTCCCCCCAACCCCCACCCCTCCCCTAGATGGCAGGATATCCACTACATGTTAAGTATGTTAAAATACTTGACAAATCAAATATATGTATACATATTTCCAAACTTATCATTGTTCAAGAAAAATCAAATCTACACGAAAGACATATCAGATAAAGGAAACACAATGCAAGCAAATATCAATCAAAAGTATGAGAATGTTATGTTGTGGTCCACATTTCATATCCCTCTCTCTGGGAGTATATGGTTTTCTTCAGTGAACAATTAGAACTGGTTTGAAACATCTCATTGTAGAAGAGAGCCATGTCCATCAGAATTGATCGTCATATAGTACTGTTGTTGCCGTGTACAATGATCTCCTGGTTCTGCTCGTTTCACTTGGCATCAGTTCACGCAAATCTCTCCAGGCCTCTCTGAAATCATCCTGCTGGTCGTTTCTTACAGAACAATAATATTCCATAATATTCATATACCATAATTTATTCAGCCACTCTCCAATTGATGGGCATCCCTTCAGTTTCCAGTTTCTAGCCACTACAAAAAGGGCTGCCACAAACATTCTTGCACATGTGGGGCCCTTTCCTTCCTTTAAGATCTCTTTGGGATATAGGCCCAATAGAAACACTGCTGGGTCAAAGGGTATGCACAGTTTGATAACTTTTTGAGCATAGCTCCATTCACAACTCACTGTGGAGATTTCTTTTGGTTATTAGTCTGACTAGAGGACCACTCAGGTACCTTCCAGTGCTTATATTTTGTGATTCATAGAGATGCTTTCTGAGTTTCTTCTAGTGCTAACTTTGGGATTTCTGTCACAGTCCAGACATGATTCAGGAAGACAGCCCTCCTGGTTTTTCACAGTCACTTGTGATGAAGGGTCTTATGTATTCAGTAGGATCAACTGACCTCTGAGGTCCATCCTTACTCTGAGTTGATAAGCCTATGAAACGATGCCAATTATAAGGCAAACATTATATAACAAGAGAATCTCAGTACCTTTGCATATCCACACAGAAGATAGGCTGAACCCATAACATGTACAAAATGTTGAGAAAGCTATTGGAAGAAATTTCACCTGTTGCTCTTTTTGTTCTTTTAAAATTTCTTTTGTTATCATCTATTTTACATTTATTAGGTTTTCCTGTAATTTGTTTTAATTTTCCCCTTCCCAGAGAGCCATCCCTTATAACAATTTTTTAAAGAGAAAGAAAAGAAAAAAAAATTCATCAAAACTGATCAGTTTATCAAAATAATCTGATATTGAAGCAATCCATTCCACACCCACAGATAACTCATACCCTCCCCCCTCCGATCTCTGCAAAGATATGGGACAAGGTATATTCTTTTATCTTCTTTTTTCCCGTAATTTTGCAATATTCATTTTCTCTTGCTTTGTGTGTGTGGGGAAAGGAATTGATTCTT
>JAJPUD010001538.1:101235-130752 GCA_023553655.1 Myrmecobius fasciatus | reverse complement strand
ACTTGATAAATCAAACCACAAAATAAATAAGAAAGAAGTTAAGGAGGTAAACAAAATGTTAGAAAAGTTAGGTATGATAGATCTTTGGAGGAAATTAAATGGAGACAGAAAGGAGTTTACTTTTTTCTCAGCAGTCCATGGAACATATACAAAAATTGACCATGTGTTAGGACACAAAAACCTCAAAATCAAATGTAGGAAGGCAGAAATAATAAATGCATTTTTTTCAGATCATGACGGAATAAAAATCACATGCAATATAAGGCCAGGAGAAAATAGACCAAAAAGCAATTGGAAACTAAATTTTATCCTAAAGAATGAATGGGTGAAACAGCAAATTACAGACACAATTAATAATTTCATCTAAGAGAATGACAATAATGAGACCACATACCAAAATTTTTGGGATACAGCCAAAGCGGTAATAAGGGGAAATTTTATATCTCTAGATGCTTATTTGCATAAAATAGAAAAAGAGAAAATCGATGAATTGGGCTTGCAACTAAAAAAGCTAGAGAAAGAACAAATTAAAAACCCCCAATCAAATACCAAACTTGAAATCCTAAAAATAAAAGGGAGAACTTTCCACCAATGAAGAGGAAATTAGAGCAATAATCAGGAGTTACTTTGCCCAACTGTATGCCAATAAATTTGATAACCTAAGTGAAATGGAGGAATATCTACAAAAATATAGATTACCCAGATTAACAGAAGAGGAAATAAATTACTTAAATAGTCCCAGTTCAGAAAAAGAAATAGAACAAGTCATTAATCAACTCCCTAAGAAAAAATCCCCAGGACCAGATGGATTTACATGTGAATTCTACCAAACATTTAAAAAACAGTTAACTCCAATATTATATAAACTATTCGAAAAAATAGGGAATGAAGGATTCCTACCAAACTCTTTTTATGATACAGACATGGTACTGATACCTAAACCAGGTAAAACAAAAACAGAGAAAGAAAATTATAGACCAATCTCCTTAATGAATATTGATGCAAAAATCTTAAATAAAATATTAGCAAAGAGATTACAGAAAATCATTCCTAGAATAATACATCATGACCAAGTAGAATTTATACCAGGAATGCAGGGATGGTTCAATATTAGGAAAACTATTAACATAATTGACTATATTAATAACCAAACTAACAAAAACCATATGATAATCTCAATAGATGCAGAAAAAGCATTTGATAAAATCCAACATCCATTCCTATTAAAAACATTAGAGAGTATAGGAATTAATGGACTTTTCCTTAAAATAGTCGGTAGCATCTATTTAAAACCATCAGCTAGCATCATATGTAATGGTGATAAACTGGAACCATTCCCAATAAGATCAGGGGTGAAACAAGGTTGCCCACTATCACCATTACTGTTCAATATTGTATTAGAAATGCTAGCCTTGGCAATAAGACAAGAAAAAGAGATTAAAGGAATTAGAGTAGGTCATGAAGAAACCAAATTATCACTCTTTGCAGATGATATGATGGTCTACTTAGAGAACCCTAGAGAATCCACTAAAAAGCTATTAGAATTAATCCACAACTTTAGCAAATTTGCAGGATACAAAATAAATCCACATAAATCATCAGCATTTTTATACATCACCAACAAAATGCAACAGCAAGAGATACAAAGAAAAATTCCATTCAAAATAACTACCGATAGTATAAAATATTTGGGAATATATCTGCCAAGGGAAAGTCAGGATCTATATGAGCAAAACTACAAAACACTCTCCACACAAATAAAGTCAGATCTAAATAATTGGAAAAACATCAAGTGCTCTTGGATAGGTCGAGCGAATATAATAAAGATGGCAATACTACCTAAACTAATCTATCTATTTAGTGCTATACCAATCAAACTCCCAAGAGATTATTTAACTGAACTAGAAAAAATAACAACAAAATTCATCTGGAAAAACAAAAGGTCAAGAATTTTAAGGGAATTAATGAAAAAAATGCAAATGAGGGTGGCCTAGCTGCACCAGATGTAAAACTATATTATAAATCAGTGGTCACCAAAACCATTTGGTACTGGATAAGAAATAGAGTAGTGGATCAGTGGAATAGGTTAGGTTCACAGAACAAAATACTCAATGACAATTGTAATCTAGTGTTTGATAAACCCAAAGACCCCAGTTTTTGGGATAAAAACTCACTATTTGACAAAAACTGCTGGGATAATTGGAAACTAGTCTGGAAGAAATTAGGCATTGACCCACACCTAACACCATATACCAAGATAAGGTCAAAATGGATTCATGATCTAGGCATAAAGAATGATATTATAAACAAATTAGAACAATGTAGGATGGTTTACCTCTCAGACCTGTGGAGGGGGAAGAAATTTGTGACCAAAGAAGAACTAGAGGTCATCATTAATCACAAAATAGATAAGTTTGACTATATCAAGTTAAAAAGTTTTTGTACAAACAAAATGAATGCAGACAAGATTAGAAGGGTAGCAGTAAACTGGGAAAATATTTTTACATCCAAAGGTTCTGATAAAGGCCTCATTTCTAAAATATATAGAGAATTGACTCAAATATATAAGAATTCAAGCCATTCTCCAATTGACAAATGGTCAAAAGATATGAACAGACAATTTTCAGACAAAGAAATTGAAACTATTTCCGGTCACATGAAAAGGTGCTCCAAGTCACTATTGATCAGAGAAATGCAAATTAAGACAACTCTGAGATACCACTACACACCTGTCAGATTGGCTAAAATGACAGGAAATGATAATGATAACTGTTGGAGGGGATGTGGGAAAACTGGGACACTGATACATTGTTGGTGGAACTGTGAATGGATCCAACCATTCTGGAGAGCAATTTGGAGCTATGCTCAAAAAGTTATCAAACAGTGCATACCCTTTGACCCAGCAGTGTTTCTACTGGGCCTATATCCCAAAGAGATTTTAAAGGAGGGAAAAGGACCCACATGTGCAAAAATGTTTGTGGCAGCCCTTTTTGTAGTGGCAAGAAACTGGAAATTGAAAAGATGCCCATCAATTGGAGAATGGCTGAATAAATTATGGTATATGAATGTTATGGAATATTATTGTTCTGTAAGAAATGACCAACAGGAGGATTTCAGAGAGGATTGGAGAGACTTGCATGAACTGATGCTGAGTGAAATCAGCAGAACCAGGAGAACATTATACACAGCAACAAGACTATATGATGATCAATTTTGATGGACATGGTTCTCTTCAACAATGATGTGATTCAAACCAGTTGTGCTGCGATGAAGATAGTCACATACATCCAGAGAGAGGCCTGTGGGAACTGAGAGTGAACCACAACACAGCATTTTAACGCTTTCTGTGAATATTTCCATGCATTCTGTTTTCCTTCTTAGGTTGTTTTTTTTTCTTCTTCTCTTTCTAGATCTGATGTTTCTTGTTCAGTAAGATAACTGTAAAGATATGTATACATGTATTGTATTTGTCATATAATTTATGCTATCTAGCATGTATTAGATTACCTGTCATCTAAGGGTAGGGGTGGGGGGAAGGAAAGGAAAAGCTTGGGAAAAAAAAAGGTTTTTTTGCAAAGGTCAGTGTTGAAAGGTCACTCATATGTTTTGCAAATAAAAAGCTTTATAAAAAAAATAAATAAATAAAAGATATGTATGGGAACTCAAAATGATAATGGGGAGACCGGATTAAAATTGTTCTGTCTGTTATAAAAAAAAAGAAAAAGAAAAAGAAAATTGGCAAAATGGAAAATGAATGCATCGAATCAAGAAATTCAATTGGCCAGCTACAAAAGGAGCTAAAAAAGATAACTGAAGGAAATAATACTTTAAAAATTAAAATTGAACAAATAGAAGTAAATGACTCAATAAGACTTCAAGAATCAGTCAAACAAAAACAAAAAACAAGGACAAGAGGTGGGTTTGGAGAGAATGACAAAAGAGTGGGCAGATAGGTAGAAGGTGAAATAGAATAGCATCACAAAAGCAAAAAGGAGAGGGCAACTGGGGGAAGAGGGTGATCAAACATATCCAGTGCTTCAGAGAGTTAGAGACTATACCACCTTCCAGTTCAACAATTTCTTCAACTTCCATGACCCTCTACTCCTCTGCCACATTCAGGAATGTTACCAGATGTTCTTTCAATCACTCCAAAATGTTCTAGGTTCTGAAATTTCTTTTTATGACCATAACCTTTTTATCACTGTACCTTTCTTTAGATCTCATTTTTTTATTAAAGCTTTTTATTTGCAAAACATATGCATGGGTAATTTTTCAACACTAATTCTTTTTTTTTTTTTTTTTGCTTTTTTGCTGAGGCAATTGGGGTGAAGTGACTTGCCCAGGGTCACACAGCTGTTACGTGTCTGAGACCAGATTTGAACTCAGGTCCTCCTGACTTCAGGGCTGGTGCTCTATCCACTGCGCCACCTAGCTGCCCCTCAACACTAATTCTTGCAAAGCCTTCTGTTACAAACTTTTCCGTCCTACCCCCCCTCCCCCACTCTCTCCCCTAGATGGCAGGAAGTCTATTACATGTTAATTATGTTAAAATACATGACAAATCTAATATATGTATACATATTTATACAGTTATCTTGCTGTACAAGAAAAATCAGATCTATAAGAAAAAAAAAACCTGAGAAGGAAAACAAAATGCAAGTAAACATTAATAGAGAGTATGAAAATGCTATGTTGTGGTCCACACTCAGAACCTACAGGCCTCTCCCTGGGTGTACATGGCTTTCTTCATCACTGAACAACTGGAACTGGTTTGAAACATCCCATTGTTGAAGAGAACCATGTCCATTAGAATTAATCATCATATAGTCTTGTTGCCATGCATAATGATCTCCTGGTTCTGCTCATTTTGCTCAGCATCAGTTCATGCAAGTCTCTCCAGGCCTCTCTGAAATTGTCCTGATGGTCGCTTCTTACTGAACAATAATATTCCATGGTATTCATATATCATAATTTATTCAGCCACTCTCCAATTGATGGGCATCCATTCACTTTCCAGTTTCTAGCCACTATAAAAAGGGCTGCCACAAACATTTTTGCACATGTGGGTCCCTTTCCTTCCTTTAAGATCTCTGCTGGGTCGAAGGGTATGCACAGTTTGATAACTTTTTGGGCATAGTTCCAAATTGCTCTCCAGAATGGCTGGATCTGCTCACAGTTCCACCAACAATGTATCAGTGTCCCAGTTTTCTCACATCCCTTCCAACATGCATCATTATCTTTTCCTGTCATCTTAGCCAATATGACAGGTGTATAGTGGTATCTCAGAGTTGTCTTAATTTGCATTTCTCTGATCAATAGTGATTTGGAGCAACTTTTCATATGACTAGAAATAGTTTTAATTTCATCATCTGAAAATTGTTCATATCCTTTGATATCGATTGGAGACTGGCTTGAATTCTTAAAAATATGAGTCAATTCTTTATATATTTTAGAAACGAGGCCTTTCTTAGAACCCTTAAATGTAAAAAATGGTTTCCCAATTTATTGCTTCCCTCCTAATCTTGTCTGCATTAGTTTTGTTTGTACAAAAACTTTTTAATGGGGGTGGAGCCAAGATGGCGAAATGCAGACAGCATTCTCTGTGAGCTCCTGAGACCTTCCCTCAGACCCAGACAAATTGAGCCTCCGAACTTGTTCTGGAGTAAGGGCTCCACCAAACAGTGGGAGTACAATGCACTTCTATCAAAAATCTTCTTTGAAAAAACCCCGGAGGTCAGTTTTAGACAGGCAGGGGATCGATCAGCTTCCAGCGCTCAGACGCCCGGGCTCAGATGCCAGTGCGCAGGTGGGGTGCAAGTCTGGGCCTGATATGGAGCTGAAGATTTTAGGCTGCCAGGAAGTCCCTGGGAGACGCTTGGGCCACTTTGCTCTGCTTGTGGGCAGGTGCTTTGGAAGATCTGCCTTTGGTAAAGGGTGGATTGAGAGCAGCTGAAAGCGTGGTCCTAGTGCAGATCTAGCTGCCCAGCCTCAAACCGGAAGTCAACTCGGCAAACTGCCCCATGGCAAATTGAAACTGCGGCAGAATTCCCTGCTGCTGACTGATACCTCAGCTCAAAATCATGAGCAAGAAGCAGAAGAGAGCTCTCACCATAGACAGCTTTTACGGAGAGAGAATGTAGGGCAGACCCCAGATCCTGAGGTTCTGAAAATAATCCCAGAGGAAGTTACAAAGGCGGACATGAGCTGGTCCCCAGTTCAGAAGGCTTTCCTGGAAGACTGTATAAAGAATCTCAAAAGAGAGTTAGAAGAAGAATGGGGAAATAAATTGAGAGCAGTGCAGGAAGGAAATATCGCCCTGCAACAGAGATGTAAAAAACTGGAAAATAAGACTGGTCAATTGGAAAAAGTCACCAACTCACTGGAAAATAAAAATAGTGAATTGGAAAAAGACAACAATTCACTGAAAAACAAAATTGATGAATTGGAAAAAGTCACCAATTCACTGGAAAATAAAAATAGTGAATTGGAAAAAGATAACAATTCATTGAAAAACAAAATTAGTGAATTGGAAAATGACAACAATTCACTGAAAAATAAAATAGGCAAAATGAAAAGAATGCAACGAACCAAAAATTCAATTGGCCAGTTACAAAAAGAGCTAAAAAAGATAACTGAAGGAAATAATACCTTAAAAATTAAAATTGAACAAATAGAAATGAATGACTCAATAAGACTTCAAGAATCAGTCAAACAAAAACAAAAAAATGAAAAAAAAATAGAAGAAAATATGAAATATCTCCTAGGAAAAACAACTGACTTGGAAAACAGATCCAGGAGAGACAATCTAAGGATTATTGGACTCCCTGAAAGTCACGATGAAAAAAAGTACCTTGATGCTATCTTCCAGGAAATCACGAAAGAGAATTGCCCTGATGTTTTAGAATCAGAAGGCAAAATTGTCATTGAAAGAATTCACCCATCACCTCCTGAAAGAGACCCCAAAATTAAAACCCCAAGGAATGTCATGGCCAAATTTCAGGACTATCACACCAAGGAAAAGATATTGCAAGCAGCTAGAAAAAAAACCAGTTAAAATACTGAGGAACTGTTACTAGAATTACACAGGATCTGTCAGCTTCCACACTGAAGGATCAAAGGGCCTGGAATCAGATATTCTGAAAGGCAAAAGAAGTTGGATTACAGCCAAGAATAAGCTATCCAGATAGAATGAGCATTATCTTCCAGGGAAGAAGATGGTCATTCATTGATACAGGAGAATTTCACCTATTTCTAATGAAAAGACCAGATCTGAACAAAAAATTTGACCTCCAAACACAGAACTCTAGAGAAGCATAAAAAGGTAAAAAGGAAAGAACTCTTGAGAACTATATCTCTACTATGGGTATCCTTAAAGAATGGGTGTATAATTTGATTTTACTTTGATAATAATGGAAAAGAAATTAGAGGTGGAAAGGATATCATAGTGTAAAAAAAAGGGGAGGTGGAAGGAGGTAAAATAAAGTAAAAAAAGGAGGTAAAATAAGGCAAAGTCTCATGAAGAGATATAGAAAATCTAATATAACTGAGGGAAAGAAGGGAGGGCGATGAGTATTGGGTAAATCATACTCTCATTAGATTGGGCTCTAAAAGAGTATATCAGATACATTTGGTTTCAGGGAAAAATTTGGCCCTCCTTATAGGGAAGTAGGAGGGAAAGGAGGAAAAGAAAGGGATGAACTAATAGAAGGATTAGGGGAAAGGTGTAAAAAAGAGGGAGGGTCCTAAAGGGGGGAGGACTATTAGAGGGAAGTGGTCATCAAAAACAAAATACTGGGGAGGGAGGGGGGAAGGGAGTAAGGGGAAAGGGAAGAGAAAAATATAACTTTGGGTAAATAAGATGGCAGGAAATATAGATATAGTTATTCTAACTGTGCATGTGAATGGGATGAATTCTCCCATAAAATGGAAGCGGATAGTGGACTGGATTAAAAGCCAGAATCCTACAATATGTTGTTTACAAGAAATGCATCTAAAACATAGAGATACATACAGAGCGAAGGTAAAGGGCTGGAGCAGAATCTTTTATGCTTCAAGTGAACAAAAAAAGCAGGGGTAGCAATCCTTATCTCAGATCAAGTAAAATCAAAAATAGATCTAATTAAAAGAGATAAGGAAGGAAACTATATTTTACTAAAGGGTACCATAGACAATGAAGCAGTATGAATGCTAAACATATATGTACCAAGTGGTATAGCATCCAAATTCCTAGAGGAGAAACTAACAGATGCAAAGAGAAATAGACAGTACAACTATACTAGTGAGGAATCTCAACCTTGCTCTCTCAGAATTAGATAAATCAAATCACAAAATAAATAAGAAAGAAGTTAAGGAGGTTAACAAAAGGCTAGAAAAGTTAGGTATGATAGATCTCTGGAGGAAATTGAATGGTGATAGAAGGGAGTATACTTTTTTCTCAGGGGTTCATGGAACTTATACAAAAATTGATCATGTGTTAGGGGATAAAAACCTCAAAATCAAATGCAGAAGAGCAGAAATAGTAAATGCATCCTTCTCAGATCATGATGTAATAAAACTCACATGTAATATAAGGCCAGGAGAAAATAGACCACAAGTTATTTGGAAATTAAATAATTTAATCCTGAAGATCGAATGGGTGAAAGAGCAAATTATAGACACAATCGATAATTTCATCCAGGAGAATGACAATAATGAGACAACATACCAAAATTTGTGGGATACGGCCAAAGTGGTTATAAGGGGTAACTTTATATCTCTAGATGCTTACTTGCATAAAATAGAGAAAGAGAAGATCAATTAATTGGGCTTACAATTAAAAAAACTAGAAAAAGAGCAAATTAAAAACCCTCAATTAAATACCAAATTGGAAATACTGAAAATAAAAGGTGAGATTAATAAAATCGAAAATAAGAAAACTATTGAATTAATAAATAAAACTAAGAGTTGGTTTTATGAAAAAACCAACAAAAGATAAGCCTTTAGTTAATTTGATCAGAAAAAGGAAAGAGGAAAATCAAACTGTTAGTCTCAAAAATAAGGGAGAACTTTCCTCCAATGAAGAGTAAATTAGAGTAATAATTAGGAGTTACTTTGCTCAATTTTATGCCAATAAATTTGATAATCTAAATGAAATGGAGGAATAAGTATAGACTGCCCAGGTTAACAGAAGAGGAAATAAATTATTTAAAGAGCCCCATTTTAGAAAAAGAAATAGAACAAGCTATTAATCAACTCCCTAAGAAAAAATCTCCAGGCCCAGATGAATTTACATGTGAATTCTACCAAACATTCAAAAAGCAATTAATTCCAATACTATACAAACTATTTGAAAAAATAGGGACAGAAGGTACACTACCAAATTCCTTCTATGATACAGATATGGTGCTGATAGCTAAACCAGGTAGGGTCAAAACAGAGAAAGAAAACTATAGACCCATTTCCCTAATGAATATTGATGCAAAAATTTTAAATAAAACTTTAGTAACGAGATTACAGAAAGTTATCTCCAGGATAATACACCATGACCAAGTAGGATTTATACCAGGAATGCAGGGCTGGTTCAATATCAGGAAAACTATCAGCACAATCAATTATATTAATAACCAAACTAACAAAAACCATATGATTATCTCAATAGATGCAGAAAAAGCATTTGATAAAATCCAACACCCATTCCTATTAAAAACCCTAGAGAGTATAGGAATAAATGGGCTTTTCCTTAAAATGATTAGTAGCATCTACTTAAAACCATCAGCAAGCATCATATGTAATGGAGACAAACTAGAACCATTCTCAATAAGATCAGTGAAACAAGGCTGCCCACTGTCACCATTACTATTTAATATTGTATTTGAAATGTTAGCTTTGGCAATAAGAGAAGAAAAAGAGATAAAAGGAATTAGAGTAGTAAATGAAGAAACCAAATTATCACTCTTTGCAGATGACATGATGGTATACTTAGAGAACCCTAGAGACTCAACTAAAAAACTACTAGAAAGAATTCACAACTTTAGTAAAGTTGCAGGATTTAAAATAGATCCACATAAATCATCAGCATTGTTAGATATTACCAACAAAGTTCAGCAGCAAAGAGATACAAAAAGAAATTCCATTCAAAATAACAGATGATAGCATAAAATATTTGGGAATCTATCTGCCAAGAAAAAGTCAGAAACTATATGAACTAAACTACAAAACACTTCCCACACAAATAAAATCAGACCTAATCAATTGGAAAAACATTAAGTGCTCATGGGTAGGCGGAATGAATATAATAAAAATGACAATACTACCCAAACTAATCTACCTATTTAGTGTCATACCAAACTCCCAAGAAATTATTTTACATCTAGAAAAAATAGTAGCAAAGTTCATTTGGAAGAACAAAAGGTCAAGAATTTCAAGGGAATTAATGAAAAAAAGACAGATGAAGGTGGCCTTGCTGTACCAGATCTAAAACTATATTATAAAGCAGCAGTCATCAAAACCATTTGGTACTGGTTGAGAAAGAGAAGTCGATCAGTGGCATAGGATAGGATATCAGGACAATCTAGGTAATAACATTAGCAATTTAGTGTTTGATAAACCCAAAGACCCCAGCTTTTGGGATAAGTACTCACTGTTAGGCAAAAACTGCTGGGAAAATTGGAAACTAGTGGGAAAGAAATTAAGGCTGGACCCACACCTAACGCTGCATACCAAGATAAGATATAAATGGGTTCATGATCTAGATATAAAGAGCAATATTATAAGCAAATTAGAGGAACATAGGATAGTTTACCTCTCAGATGTGTGGAGATGGAATAAATTTATGTCCAAAGAAGATCTGGAACTATTAATTGAATACCAGATAGATAATTTTGATTATATTAAGTTAAAAAGTTTCTGTACAAACAAAACTAATGCGGACAAGATTAGGAGGGAAGCATCAAATTGGGAAATCATCTTTACATTTAAGGGTTCTGATAAAGGTCTCATCTCTAAGATATATAGAGAATTGTCTCATATTTATAAGAATTGAAGCCATTCTCCAATTGATAAATTGTCAAAGGATATGAACAGACAATTTTCAGATGATGAAATTAAAACTATTTATAGTCATATGAAAAGGTGCTTCAAATCACTATTGATCAGAGAAATGCAAATTAAGACAACTTTGAGGTACCACTACACACCTGTCAGATTAGCTAAAATGACAGGAAAGGATAATGACAGGTGTTGGAGGGGATGTGGGAAGGCTGGGACACTGATGCATTGTTGGTGCGACTGTGAATGGATCCAGCCATTCTGGAGAGCAATTTGGAGCTGTGCTCAAAAATTATCAAACTGTGCATACCCTTTGACCCAGCAGTGTTTCTATTGGGCTTATATACCAAAGAGATCTTAAAGGAAGGAAAGGGACCCACATGTGCAAGAATGTTTGTGGCAGCTCTATTTGTAGTGTCTGAAAACTGGAAACTGAATGGATGCCCATCAATTGGAGAGTGGCTGAATAAATTATGGTATATGAATGTTATGGAATATTATTGTTCTGTGAGAAACGACCAGCAGGATGATTTCAGAGAGGCCTGGAGAGACTTGCATGAACTGATGCTGAGTGAAGTGAGCAGAACCAGGAGATCATCATACACAGCAACAACAATATTACATGATGATCAATTCTGATGGACATGGCTCTCTGCAACAAAGAATTGTCTCAAACCAGTTCCAATTTTTCAGTGAAGAAAGCCATATACACCCAGAGAGAGGGATGTGAAATGTGGACCACAACGTATCATTTTCATGCTCTCTTTTGATGTTTGCTTGCATTGTGTTTCCTTTATCTGATTATTCTTTCTTGTAGATACGATTTCTCCTGCACAAAAAAATGATGCAATAACTATACATATATTCCATTTCTTAAGTATTTTAACATAATTAACATGTAGTGGATATCCTGCCATCTACGGGAGGGGAGGGAAGTAGGGGGGAAAATTTGTAACAGAAAGCTTTGTAAGGGTTAATGTTGAAGAATTACCCATACATATGTTTTGCAAATAAAAAGTATTAATAAAAAACTTTTTAACTTAATATAATCAAAATTATCTATTTGGTGTTCAATTAAGAGTTCCAGTTCTTCTTTGGATACAAATTCCTTTATTCTCCACAGGTCTGAGAGGTAAACTATCATATGTTCCTCTAATTTGCTTATAATATCACTCTTTATGTCTAAATCATTAACCCATTTAGATCTTATCTTGGTATGTAGTGTTAGGTGTGGGTCAAGCCCTAATTTCTTCCATACTAGTTTCCAATTTTCCCAGCATTTTTTTTTTTTTTTTGTCAAATAGTGAGTTCTCCCAAAAGCTGGGATCTTTGGGTTTATCAAACACTAGATTGCTATAGTTATCGCCTAGTTTTTCCTATGATCCTATCCTATGCCACTGATCGACTACTCTATTTCTTAGCCAGTACCAAATGGTTTTGTTGACGGCTGCTTCAACAAAGTTCACCTAGAAGAACAAAAAGTCAAGAATTTCAAGGGAATTAATGGAATTAATTTCATTAATTCCCTTGAAATTCTTGACTTTTTGTTCTTCTAGGTGATTTCATTAATTCCCTTGAAATTCTTGACTTTTTGTTCTTCTAGGTGAACTTTGTTGTTATTTTTTCTAGATCAGTAAAATAATTTCTTGGGAGTTTGGTATGGCACTAAATAAATAAATTAATTTACGTAATATTGTCATTTTTATTATGTTTGCTTTGGCCTACCCATGAGCACTTGGTAGTTTTCCAACTGATTAGATCTGACTTTCTGTGAAAAGTGTTTTTGTAGTTTAGTTCTTATATTTCCTGACTTTTCCTTGGCAGACAGATTCACAAATATTTTATACTATTGATAGTTATTTTGAATGGAATTTCTTTTTGTATCTGTTGTTGCTGAACTTTATTGGTAATATATAAAAATGCTGATGATTTATGTAGATTTATTTTGTATCCTGCAACTTTGCTAAAGTTGTGAATTGTTTCTAGTAGTTTTTTAGTTGAGTCTCTAGGGTTCTCTAAGTATACCATCATATCATCTGCAAAGAGTGATAATATGGTTTCCTCATTATCTACTCTAATTTCTTTAATCTCTTTTTCTTCTCTTACTGCCAAAGCTAATATTTCTAATACAATATTGAATAGTAATGGTGACAGTGGGCAGCCTTATTTCACTTCTGATCTTATTGGAACTGGTTCTGGCTTGTTCCCATTACATATGATGTTTGCTGATGGTTTTAAATAGATGCTACTGATCATTTTAAGGAAAAGGATCTCATTCTTTGAAAACCACAATTCTTTGTCTTTCAACATAGCCACCAGTTCCTATTCACCTCAGTAATCTCTATATGATATATTTAAGAAATTCCTGAAGGTATGGCTGGATTATTTCTGTCTATTCATTCTCATTTAATATGCATAATTAGTATACTTCATAATTTTATTTTCATATTTCTTTCTATTCTTCATTCTTATCAGTTTTAATTGAATTATTATTACAGACTTCTATTTTTGGTGGTCTTAGGGGAACTCTCACTAAGAAAATTTCCTCTACCAACATCTATTAGCAACTGTTCTGCATAAGTGACTGTCCAAGAGTCACATGAATCTTCCTTGCTTTAATGCTGTCTTTCTATGATATTGTACCACAATGGCTTCTAATTTTCTTGGGGTTTTTTGTTGTTGTTGTTGTTGTTTTTTGCTGAGGCAATTGGTGTGAAGTGATTTGCTCAGGGTCACATTGCTAGTGCCTTCTAATTTTCTAAGTGATATTTTTATAATCCTGTTAATATAGTCAAATGTCAGAAGTTTTATGTCTTTCCACAGTGTTCTCCTGACGCTCTAGCCCTTTATTCTGATTCTAATAGTTATCTTGCCTGTTTCTCTATGTTGATCAGCAGAAAAATAAAGGTGTATTTTAGGAGATTGAAATAGCTTGTAGGTGAAAAGCTCTGAATATATGTTAATTTTTGACTTCCTAGCCATTTCCAAACCATATTACTTTTACTCCAACCATCTTCCACATTTCCTTTATCTCTTCTCATCCTTCTCCTGTTTGAATTTTGGATTTATCCCCTGAGACCCTAGGCTTTTATGACTGAGCTTTTACCTTACCTTGCATGGAATCAGGCCTCTACATCACTTCCCTGACATTACTAAATCATGCTGCCATCTTGCATCCTCCCCATCCCTTTAATTTCTCCATTGCCACCTGAGGGCAAGAAATGTCTTGCTTGTTTGTAATTGCATCATTACAAACTTACTAGAGGGCCTGGGGTGTAGCTTGCTGTTAATAAATTCTATTTCCTTCACTCCCTCACTCACTCATTTAATAGTTTCCATGACCACCTGTTGCAATTTTTTTTTAATCCACATGGACTATAAGATATAAAACTTTAGTTTTTCTCAGCCCAAAATGGGGATAATGATATATTCTCTTCCTCAGAGGATTGTTTTTAGGGAACTGTTTTGTAAACTTTAAAATAGCTAACTGTGAGCTCTGATTATTATTTGAAGTTGATCGATTTATAGAGAGATCCTTTTTGTTATGCAAATTGTAGGAGTATATTAAATACTTGACACTTATTTCTATCCTGATCTGTTTCAGAAAAAAAGTTTCAAAACTTAATTTTTTAATTTTACTTTCAATGGTCTACATTTTTAACATATTACTATAAGAAGACATTGAGCTGACATGGAATAAAGGTCAACAAAATCAGTTGCCTCTTAGTTTGAATCTTTATCTCTCTACCAAAGATGAGTTCTGGTAATGGTAAAGATCAAAGAGAGCCTACTCTGCTTTTGAGGGCTAGTCTGAAGCTTCTTTCAGGTAAGAAAGGTATACAAGTCTAGACAGATCTTGTATACCTTTTATATACCTTGTATCTATCATAGAGTTGAGCCAAACCCACGAGTCAACCTCATCACTGACCAACTTTTCTCAGGGTCCTTTTTGCTAGAGATGACTCATAATTTGGCCCAACTTTTTGTGGCCACTTGGAATTGAGCCTGCTCTTCTGTGGAGCTTGGAACCAAAATATCCTTGGCAAAGGACAGGCAGAAGCTGAGCATTGAAAAAATGATTATTCCTCTCATAGAAACTTGACTCACAATTAATTGCCAGGAAGATAGAAATAGCAACCTGGTATATTTTCACAACTTTTGGGTGAAATAATCCACACATATTCATCTGGAAAATGAAAATCTCAACATAGAAGAATTGAAAGAACTGACCAAGATTGAAAAATTATTTTATATGGAGTCAGTTTAACAGTAGGTTAAATGGACAACATTTAAATGCCTATTATGTGTGAAATAAGACATGGTAGTCTATCCTGTAGCCAGCACAATTCTATGAATGTCCTTCTCTCTTTTTGGCTTCCATACCTCCTCTCTAATTAGGATAGGAGATTTAATCTTTTATCTTTTAGACCCAATCTATCATGTGGTCTAAGAAACTTCTCATGAAATAATTGAGTAAGGGAGGTTTCTGTCTGCCACAGGGCATTGTTTCCAGTGTTATGTTAACTTTGCAAGGTACTAGTTTAGGCACTGAGGATATATATCAAGAAACAAAATAATTCCTGCTCTTAAGGAGCTCATGTTCTATTGGAAGCTACAACATATTTACAAGAAAGCAAATGTAACACACAGACATATATACATATATGCCCACATACATGCACATATAAATATATACACAAACATATTTATATATACACAGATACTAGCGATATCTCTGCATATACATGTATATTTGTATATATGTAGGTGTGTATATGTATACATGTACATACACACACATATATAACACATATACAAACACATATTAAAATTTCTAGAGAAAGAGTATGCTAATAACTGGATGCATCAGGCATCTATTTTGTATTTTGTAGGAGGACAGGTAATTCTAGAAGGTGGAGGTGAAGAGGGAATATATAATTTCAAACCAACTCAGTCAACTCAAGTTTAGATTATTCCAGGTTCCAGGGAATCTGTGGATAGGATCCCAAGCCTTCCCCCATTTGCTCCCATCGGTATCACTTCTATTCAGTATGATCTTACTTGGCTAAGAAAATAGAGTCCCTCTGAGTGTATTTAGTGCTCAGGGTCATCAGAAGAAATCTCAGCCTCAGGCCAATCATTACTGATAAAGTCTCCAGCTCCCCTAATTAGCTCAACATGTCCACAGCTTAACTGAGTATCAGTAACTGAAACCCAGACAGGAAGGTTGATCCTTTTATGCTTTTTGCTAATTGCTGCCAGACTCTATTGAGCCCTCCAGATTAACCTGTACAATCCCCTACTTTATGAGGAAGGCTACACACTGGACTTGGTTACTTTCTTTCTTTTTTTAAATTACAGTTCTTTTAGTACTCTTAATTGTACACATACAAATACAATTTCTCTTTTACTGTATGTAGCCTTCCTGAAATACTGGCCACAGTTTTTCCTGTATGTATTGCTTTCAGGAGTTAGAGCACTAGATTGGATGGCCCTTGGAAGTTCCTGCTAGTCTAGAATGAAGTTCTCCCGGGCTCTAGTTATTCCCTTCCTTTCAGTAAATTCTCAAAAACTAATAAGCCAAAAGGAAATGAGACTAATAAGAAGAACATAATTGGGACTTCTTGTAGCCACTGCCATGTTGTTGATGTCACAAACTTCAGCCACACATCTGCTCTAGAAGACTCTCAAATTCTATTCTGCAAATAACTGGAGCTGTGGTCTACTTAAAGTAATTCTAGAAGAAGTGCTTTATGATTCATACGCCTTCAGAGAAATATAAGATCATTAAGATAAAGACATGTATATATGTTTATATTTTTGTAGTTTTGTCTTTCTCTCATTCTGATTTCATTTTGTTTTATTGTTACCTTTTGCTGACATTCATCTGTACATTGAAGTAATATGTGATATGTAATGATGGTGTTCTTTTAACCAATGATGGGTGAGTAGTAAAGCCAGAGCTAGGCTACACTTGGTGTTTACTTCCAGACCTCCATGGACATTATTGAGGCCAAAAATAAGTCATTAAAATATTTCCATTTCACTCCTTTCCCTCTCCTCCCCTTTCCACCCCTGCCATATGTAATAGATTTGAAATGTTCCAATAATTTCAAACCTAAAAAGAAGGAAAGTTCCTAGGGTTTACCAGAACACACACAAAACGTTTCTCAGCCTGCATGATCCCATCCCGAGGCAGCACCAGTCTTGCACCTGTTTCTTTTGTCCATGGAATTAAATCTCTTCATGTACCTTGTTCAAGAGTTCACATCCTCTTTACGAATCTAGCTGTGAGTTCAATACACTCTGAGATGGATTGATGTGAAGGGTTGAATCATAAGAGACACATGACTTATGGTTGTCTCAATGGTAACTCCTGGGGAAGTATTTGGAAGCAGCCAGGCAACAATAATTACCTGTGAGAAATTGTCACTTATCCTATCTGCTTCATCCTCTGTCAAATGGGGATAATGAAAGCTGCCATAACTAACTCAGCATGGTTTTGAGAATCAGAGAAGATAATTCATGTGAAAGTTCCTTGAAGCTGTCAAGTAGACCCTAAACTATAAAAAATATTTAGAGGAAAGTTCCCAGAACATTGGGTGGATCCACAGTGGTGAATTTGTAGGAGGCCCTGAACAAGATGAGAAGGTATGACTGGCTTGCTGTCTTTATGATTGGAAGGAATATTCAAATCAAAGAACCTTCCAAGAATTATGATGATGATGATGTAGCATTTATCTCTGCTGCTCATGGTGGTGCTGCTGTTATTTTAGAAACAATCTCCTTCTCTTCCCCTTTTCCCTCTCTACCCACCAATTTTGTATCTCTGATGCCTAGCATACAATAGGTTATCAATAAATGCTTATTGAGTTGAGTAAGGCTGTTGTTGGGCTCTATAGTTAGAGGTTCAATTCCTACCCCTGCTGCTGACTTACAAATCACTTTGCAAATATTATTTAATTCTCATAACAATAGGTGCTATAATTAGCCCCATTTTTAGATGAAGAAACTGAAGCAAACAGAGACTAAGTGACTTCAATATCTCAGCCTAGATTTGAACTTTGGTTCCACTATTCCAAGTCCAAGTCTACTGTGCTACCTAACTGCTTTAATTAGGTTTCCTCCTAATTAAAATGACTGGGTATGTCTAGATCGCCCCTGAGGTCTCTTAAAGCTTTGGGACAAGTCATTCGGATCAGCCCCACACTGGCACATACACAAGTGAGACATTTATCTTAATAGCTCAGAAATCTGACTCCTGGCCAGGTAGTTCTGCTTTCCCCTTCATTTTTCTTTCTTCCTCTTGTAGAGCGGGGACAGTGGGCCATGTAGTTTTTGAATATTATATTAAAATCTTTAAGTAGTTTTCAAGGTTACTTTCAGCCTCAGACTACATTAGAAGTGTCCTACTATTCTGACACAGCTGAGAAGTCATGGGTGGTTTGCTCAGGCCCAAATGTCCTCAGTTTCTCTCCTTGTTTTTTCTCTCCATCTGTTTTAATCTGAAAGAGCAGCATTTGCATTTTCTAAACAATACAAATCATTCCCTCCCAGAATACTCTGTTTTGCGGTCTGGCCTAGGAATAGTCTTTCAGTGTTAGTTGGGAAAGTAGTTGAACTTTATCTGTCTCATTAAAGTGAGATACGGTTTTCCTTTATAATCCAACCCTGTCCTGGGAGGACTGATCTAAATGTAGTCTCTGTTAGACCTGGGAACTGAGATTGGATGCCTGGTTTCCATTTTATTTATGGCAAGGAAATAGACATGCCCATTGAAATAAATTTGGATGAAGATTTGATTTGAATTTGTGTAAGTTTACTGACCAAAAAGAGGCTCACTTAAGAGCTTCCACATTTAAAGGATTATTCTAGTCCTTTTTCTAAATGCTTCCATGAAGAATGGCTTGCTTGGTCCTTAACTATGCTGGGAAATTTTTTTTTTATTTTTGTTTTTGTTTTTGTTTTTATTTTTAACTTGAAGAAATACTAGCTGAACAATTAATAACATTTAAAAATAAAATTAGGGTCTCCTTGGCAGCTCAATGGAGAAAATGAAAGCTATCCTTGTCAACCCTAAAACAAAAAACCCCACTGAAGCTATTAAAATTGAGGTATTTGTAAAAATATGTAAATTTATTTAATATATAACATACCTACTTATACTCAGTTGGTACATGAATATATACATATGTATACATATACTGTGAATGTTCACACATACATAGAGCAAGGGGTACATGTAACATGTGCACCTATGTATAGATATATTTATTAAAATATAGTATACATAAATGTGTGTGTGCTCATTTTATGTTAAATATACATATCAGTAAGTAAACATGCATTTATATAGTACTCACTATGTGCCAGACACTATGCTAAGGACGTCACAATTATTATCTTATTTAATCTTTACAGCAACCCTGAAAAGTAGATGTTGTTATTCCTATTTTATAGTGAGAGAAATGATTACTTCTCTCTTCTATTAATAGCCAATTATTAAAATTGGTGAGACCAAAGTTTTTTCCTCCCTTATCTTATTTCCTTGTCTAATCTCTCAAGGACAGGGCAGATGGAAGATAGAATTAATGTCTTTCTCCTTCTGAGTATAGCTACTCCATCCAAGGGTGACTAGACTGCAGCGTCCTATTGCATCTAGGGCCATGTCCAGGCATCCTGATCTTTATCTTACCACTGGTCTCAGATGACTCTTGAGGAGAAAATGAGGCTGCTAACTTTACACAGCCTTCCCTCATTTAAATCCAATTCACTTGCATATCATGCTATAATCTCTCTGATCATGTTTGTTCTTTGTTCTCAAAGAGAACCTATAACTCCAGTAAGATCAGACTTCTTATCCAAGTTTAAATTCCTGGCCCACTACCTTCTGCTTAGGCTTGGGTATGGGGATATGGATTCTTTTTTTTTGGGATTGCCTAAGGCTGAGGGTAACTTAGAAGTAAATAACTTAATCAACATTCATTAGAATAGGTCCAGCCCTTCATTGTAATATTATCTTTCATTTCTTATTAACCATTCAGAGTTGATTGGAACATCTATTTTTCCAAGGCTATATGTGCCTTGAGCCCTCTGACATGAGTATTTTTGGTATAAAAAGTGCCACTAACCTCTTTTATTAAAATGCTAGCATTATTAATAAAATGTCTTATTTCCTAGAAATTATATATCTCTAGACATTTTAAAATGTCACAATAGTTGAGGAAACAGCATGGTTAACTGACTTTCGCAGGGTTACACAGCTAATAAGTAAACTCAAGCCTCTTGACTTCAATTTGAACATGCTATCCACTACTCTACCCAGATGCTTCAAAAATCAGTTTCTATTACTAGAATGTAAGGTCCCTGAGAGCTGGGGTTAGCTTGTCTTTGCTTTTCTATCTTAGTAAATGCTAATAACAATAAATGCTTGTCAAGTAGGAGTCTCCCATCTCAGTGAAAAATTAGACCTTGAGTATGGGTATTGACTTTGTCAGATTAGGACTAGCAGCAACAAGAATAAAGAGGTCTGCAAACTTGCCCCAGAAAAAAAGGTCAACATATGAATGGAGTAAGAGATGGAGGCTGTGTACAAAGTACTAAAACAGAAGATGAGCAAACTCAGAAAAGACCCCAAGAGGCTTGCAAACGCAACCACCAACCAAACCGATTAAACAAAATTAGCAAAATAATTGTTCTTCTTATACAGAACAACCAAAGTAAAGACAGACTGTGAGTGGAACAAGTGGCATTAAGTGAATATTCAAATGCTTATGGATTGTACAAAATGACTAGGATGGGGACAGGAGGACCCCCAAAATAAAGGCTTCTAGAATACCCAACAGAAACCACACTAGGATTTCCAACAGCCACAAATGGAGGCCAAGAAAGGATGCTTTGCTATTTGACAAAGTGTCAACTGTGAGGGTTGTGTTTAAAAAGTTCCAAAATTTTGAAACTCAAGCAATGTGGCTCTTAAAAGAGAAAATATATATAGACAGCACCATGAAGGGTTGCTTATTGTAATAAGGAAATGGGCAAAGACTGAAGCAATCGGGACTTCTCAATTGGAAAACCCTGAGTTGTGCCCAACTCTTAAGGGTCATGGTATAGATCCTTGTCACATGTCAGGAAGATGGAGTCAGAAATGATTCTTGCTTTAAAGTCTGTTGTCCAATTGTCGTCCTCCTCCTCCTCCTGGAAAAGTTTCCTTTTCTCCAGGAAGATTATAATACCGTAAATCACTCCAAATAGAAACTTTTAGCATACTTGCCTGTCAGTATAAAATAACCATATCCTTTTTGGGTGGAGGTCATCACATTGTGGGAAGATTACTATCAAGTCTGAAGGAAAAGGAAGCTACTTGAAATTAGAATAGAGAGAGTTAGGCCAGTCATGTGGGATAGTGGAAACATAGCTGGATTTAGAGGCAGAGAACATAAGTTCTCTCAAATTGCAGCTTTACTTGTTTGACCTCTGGGAAAATCAAGTAACCTCAAAGGCTAAGTTTCCTTATCTTTAAAATGGGTGCTAGGTATTTTACAATTATTTGATTCTCGCAAAAACCCTGGGAGGTGGTGCTATTCAGCTGTTTCAGTCACTTCCAACTCCTCATGATCCCATTTGGGGTTTTCTTAGCAAAGATACTGTTTCATACTTAGCAAAGATACTGATACATACTTAGCAAAGGTACAAAGTATCTGAGGTCAGATTTGAATTTAGGAAAATGATTCTTGGTGATTCAAGGTCCAGTGTTCTATCCCACTGCATCACCTAGGTGCCCTAACTCTGGGGGGTAGGTGATATTATCTACATTGTACAGATGGAGAAACTGAGGCAGACAGAGGGAAAGTGACTTGCCCTGAGTCATACATCTAGCAAACATATGAGGCTAAATTTGAACTCATATATAATTATCTATCTATTATTCCACTCACTGCAATGGCTATTGATTTGCTAGAAGTAGGGCATTCCCTCAACTTATCTTTCCCAAATGTTGAAGGTCTTACCCTGTCTATAAGATGATTTTCCTGGTTAGGGATAAAGCCTGTGGTTATGAAATAACATGACCAGAAACAGCTAATATTAATTTTATAGGGAATTTTTAAAGTTTGCAAAGCCCTTTTTAGCTTCTATCTCAATTTTCTAACACCCTATCCTGTGAGGTAGGTGTTATTAATTCTTCCATTTTATAGATGGAGAAATTGAGATTCAGAAAGATTGAGTTCTCAGGGTCATACAGCTAGTAAGGGTTTGGGAATTTGAATCCAGACTTTTTTTTCATACAAGTCCAACACTCTGTCTACTGTACAACAAGGCCTGTATAGATTGGATGAGATTCATGTTTCTAAGCAAGGGCTTCTTAGCACAGAGCTTTAAACAAGGCAACCATGTTTTAGGAGAGATATGTGGCAGGGCAGGGAAATTGGAATGCTTGCACTAAAGTTTCATCTTGAACCTAGGCATTCCCTGCTCATATAAATTGTGTGGCCATGAGCAAGTCACCTAATGCAAAGATTGCTACTTGTTCCAAGACAATGTAAGAGTTGCCAGACTATACTGGAGGATCAAATAATTGTAAAATGCTCAGCACAGTGCTTGGCATATAATAAGTGCTATATAAGCATTAGATATTATTATTGTTATTACTATTAAGGAAAACAGTATAGAGCTCTATTTTCAATTTTCCAGGTTTATAAACCTAACCCATCAGTTGTTATTATTTGAAGAACACTCAGAACACCCTTTCAACAGGGAAAAAACTGGCAAAATCAAGAGAGAGAGCTATTGCATTAAATGGGATTTTCCACACATGAAAACCCAAAAGGCTGATGAAGAGCCTAGTCTAGCCAAACTGTATTATGGGATTGGATGAAGAACCTATCGAGCTCATCCATCAGTATAGATATCTTGGACTAGCTACTGCAAATGGATAGTATTTGGACTCAAACCTGAACAGGAGAAGAGTATACTATGTTGTCTTGGGGAAATTGCATAGTTTCTTTAAAGACCCCGATATTCTCCTTGAAACAATGGTTCGCCTTTTTGACGCCAATATACCTTGGGTAATTTATAATAGCTGTGTAGTACTTGGAGGTTTACAGAGTGCTTATTCCAAATATTATCTCATCTGATCCTTAGAATAGCCCTGAGAAGTAGGTGCTATTATAATTCCATTTTACAGATGAAGAAATCAAGGCTGAGTTATTTAGTGTCTTGCCCAGGGTCACATAGCTAGTAAATCTCTGAGGTGGGATTTGGATCTGGGTCCTCAAAAGCTTTTGTTACTTACACTGTCCCATGATGTGAATCATGAAATATCACAATCCCTAAAGAATTAAAGTTGTGGGTCAGCCAAAGTAGAATTACATGGTTGGCCAAATAGGCTATAACATATTTTACAATAAAGAAAATTTCATAGGAGAAGCAGGATAAATGATGTCATCAAAGAAATGTGTAATCAGAAAGAAAGATGAACCAGTCACACTGTGAGAGCCATGGATAAGCTAGGGTATAGCCCACCTGCTGTCCGTGTAATATGATGAGATCTAGATGGTAGCTCATGCATGGAAGTTTAGAATCCTTGTTGCAGGTTTTTGGGAGGATGAGAACAAGGGTAGTCCAGGACAGGAAGGCATGGATGGATCAAAATTTATATCATGGGAGATAATTTCTACATCAGAGATATCACACAAAAGATCAAAAAATACATGTAGAATGAGGGGACTCTAAGATATTTAAGCAATGTCTTCTAGTTTTGTTTAGGACTAAATCCTTCACACAGAGACATAAGGACAATTTTGTTATTGTTCAGTCATTTTTCAGGTTTATCTGATTCTCCATCTAGGGTTTTCTTGGCAGAGATATTTGAATAGCTTGCCATTTCCTTTTCCAGTTTATTATACAGATAAGGAAACTGAGGTAAACAGGGTTAAGTGTCTGAGGCTACATTTGAACCCATGAATATGAGACTTTCCACTTCCAAGCCTAGTGCTCTTTCCACTGCATCACCTAATTGCCCTAAGGAGCACTTATATAACTCTATTTTAAAAAATGTGTACATGTGTGTATAAACACACACACACAAGTTTTTTTGTATGTATATATACACATGTATATGTATCTATACACACATATACATATACATATATAGTCAGCCATCATATCATTAGGTATTTGGTCTTTGTGGATGACTCAATACTTAAAAAAAAACCTTCTAAAGCAGAGATTAATGTTAAAACTGACTAGGCATTTAATGCATTATTGGTGGAATTCTGAATTGATACGAACTTTCTTTTTTGTAAAAAAATCAATAGTATTTCTTTTTCTAATTGTGTAAAAAGTTTTCAACATTCGTTTTTGTAAGATTTTGTGCTCCATTTTTTTCTCCCTCCCTCAGCCCCCCAAGACAATAACTAATTTGATATAGGTTAAATATATTCAACTCTTTTAAACAAATCTCCATATTTGTCATTTTGTGCAAGAAAAATCAGAGCCAAAGGGGAAAAAAAAACTATGAGAAAGGAAAGAAACAACCATCAAAAACAAAAGTGAAAATACTATGCTTCAATCCACATTCAATTTCCACAATTCTCCCTCTGGATGGAGATGGCATTTACCATCCCAAGTTTATAGGAATTGTCCTGTGATCCATCTTTTCTTTTCTTTTTCTTTTTTTTAATTAAAAGCTTTTTATTTACAAAGCATATGAGTGATTTTTCTACATTGACCTTTGCAAAAACTTTTTTTTTGTTCCAAGCTTTTCCCCTCCTTCCCCCCACCCCCACCCCTAGATGGCAGGTAATCTAATACATGCTAAATATGATAAATTATATGACAAATCCAATATATGTATACATATCTATACAATTATCTTATTGCACAAGAAACATCAGATCTAGAAAGAGAGAAAAAAAAACAACCTAAGAAGGAAAACAAAATGCATGGAAATATTCACAGAAAGCGATAAAATGCTATGTTGTGGTCCACACTCAGTTCCCTCAGGCCTCTCTCTGGATATATATGACTATCTTCATCGCTGAACAATAGGAACTGGTTTGAATCACATCATTGTTGAAGAGAACCATGTCCATCAGAATTGATCAACATATAGTCTTGCTGTGTATAATGTTCTCCTGGTTCTGCTGATTTCACTCAGCATCAGTTCATGCAAGTCCAGGCCTCTCTGAAATCATCCTGCTGGTTGTTTCTTACAGAATAATAATATTCCATAACATTCTTATACCATAATTTATTCAGCCATTCTCCAATTGATGGGCATCCTTTCAATTTCCAGTTTCTTGCCACTATAAAAAGGGCTGCCACAAACATTTTTGCACATGTGGGTCCCTTTCCCTCCTTTAAAATCTTTTTGGGGGGCAGCTAGGTGGCGCAGTGGTTAGAGCACCAGCCCTGAAGTCAGGAGGACCTGAGTTCAAATCTGGTCTCAGACACTTAACATTCCCTAGCTGTGTGACCCTGGGCAAGTCACTTAACCCCAATTGCCTCAGCAAAAAGCAAAAAAAAAATCTTTTTGGGATATAGGCCCAGTAGAAACACTGCTGGGTCAAATGGTATGCACACTTTGATAACTTTTTGAGCATAGTTCCAGATTGCTCTCCAGAATGGTTAGATCCGTTCACATTTCCACCAACAATGTATCAGTGTCCCAGTTTTCCCACATCCCCTCCAACATTCATCATCATTTCCTGTCATTTTAGCCAATCTGACAGGTGTATAGTGGTATCTCAGAGTTGTCTTAATTTTCATTTCTCTAATCAATAGTGATTTGGAGCACCTTTTCATGTGACTAGAAATAGTTTCAATTTCTTCATCTGAAAATTGTCTGTTCATATCTTTTGACCATTTATCAATTGGAGAATGGCTTGAATTCTTATATATTTGAGTCAATTCTTTATATATTTTAGAAATGAGGCCTTTATCAGAACCTTTGAATGTAAAAATATTTTCCCAGTTTACTGCTACTCTTCTAATCTTGTTTGCATTCATTTTGTTTGTACAAAACCTTTTTAACTTGATATAATCAAACTTATCTATTTTGTGATTAATGATGATCTCTAGTTCTTCTTTGGTCACAAATTTCTTCCCCCTCCACAGGTCTGAGAGGTAAACCATCCTACATTGCTCTAATTTGTTTATAATATCATTCTTTATGCCTAGATCATGAATCCATTTTGACCTTATCTTGATATATGGTGTTAGGTGTGGGTCAATGCCTAGTTTCTTCCATACTAGTTTCCAATGATCCCAGCAGTTTTTGTCAAATAGTGAGTTTTTATCCCAAAAACTGGGGTCTTTGGGTTTATCAAACACTAGATTACTATTGTCATTGAGTATTTTGTCCTGTGAACCTAACCTATTCCACTGATCCACTACTCTATTTCTTAGCCAGTACCAAATGGTTTTGATGACCACTGCTTTATATAGTTTTAGATCTGGTACAGCTAGGCCACCCTCATTTGCATTTTTTTTTCATTAATTCCCTTGAAATTCTTGACCTTTTGTTTTTCCAGATGAATTTTGTTGTTATTTTTTCTAGGTCAGTTAAATAATATCTTGGGAGTTTGATTGGTATAGCACTAAATAAATAGATTAGGTAGTATTGCCATCTTTGTTATATTCGCTCAACCTATCCAAGAGCACTTGATATTTTTCCAATTGTTTAGATCTGACTTTATTTGTGTGGAGAGTGTTTTGTAGTTTTGCTCATATAGATCCTGACTTTCCCTTGGCAGATATATTCCCAAATATTTTATACTATTGAAAGTTATTTTAAATGGAATTTCTCTTTATATCTCTTGCTGTTGCATTTTGTTGGTGATGCATAAAAAATGCTGATGATTTATGTGAATTTATTCTGTATCCTGCAACTTTGCTAAAGTTGTGGATTAATTCTAATAGTTTTTTAGTTGATTCTCTAGGGTTCTCTAAGTAGACCATCATATCATCTGCAAAGAGTGATAATTTGGTTTCCTCATGACCTACTCTAATTCCTTTAATCTCTTTTTCTTTTCTTATTGCCAAAGCTAGCATTTCTAATACAATATTGAATAGTAATGTTAATAGTGGGCAACCTTGTTTCACCCCTGATCTTATTGGGAATGGTTCCAGTTTATCACCATAAATTACATATGATGCTAGCTGATGGTTTTAAATAGTTGCTACTGACTATTTTAAGGAAAAGTCCATTAATTCCTATACTCTCTAGTGTTTTTAATAGGAATGGATTTTGGATTTTATCAAATGCTTTTTCTGCATCTATTGAAATTATCATATGTTTTTTGTTAATTTGGTTATTGATATAGTCAATTATGCTAATAGTTTTCCTAATATTGAACCATCCCTGCATTCCTGGTATAAATCCTACTTGGTCATGGTGTATTATTCTGGGAATGATTTTCTGTAATCTCTTTGCTAATATTTTATTTAAGATTTTTGCATCAATATTCATTAGGGAGATTGGTCTATAATTTTGTTTCTATGTTTTTGTTTTACCTGGTTTAGGTATAAGCACCATGTCTGTATCATAAAAGGAGTTGGGTAGGAGTCCTTCATTCCCTATTTTTTTCGAATAGTTTATATAATATTGGAGTTAATTGTTCTTTAAATGTTTGGTAGAATTCACATGTACTGTGATCCATCTTTTCTGGAGAGCAATTGGGACTGTCCCCAAAGGGCTATAAAATGTCACATAATCTTTCACCCAGTAATACTTCAACTAGTTCTGTATCCCAAAGAAATCAAAGAAAAAGGAAGAGGAACCATATATGCAAAAATTTCTATAGCAGCTCTTTTTGTGATGGCAAAAATTTGGAAATTGAGGGAATGCCCATCAACTGGGAAATGGCTGAATACGTTGTGGTATATGATTGTGATGAAATACAATTGTGCTATAAGAAATATGAACAGGATGATTTCTGAAAAACCTAGAAAGACTTAACAGGAACCAATGCAAAATGAAGTGAGCAGAAGCAGAACAATGTACACAGTAATAGTAACATTGTACGATGATCAATCATGAAGGACTTAGATGCTCTCAGCAACACAGTGATCCAGGACAATTCCAAAGGACTCATGATGAATGATACTATCCAGAGAAAGAACTGATGAAATTTCAATGCAGATCAAAGCATACTATTATTCTTTTTCTTTTCTTTTTTTTTTTGGTTTTGTTTTTGTCTGTGTTTTCTTTTATAGTAACTAAAATGGAATTATCTTTTACATGATTGAACATGGATGACCTATATTGGTTTGCTTACTATCTTAGGGAAGGGAGAGGGAAAAATGGAGGGAGAGAATTTGGAACTCAAACAATTTTTAACATTCCTTTAAAAAATTTGCTTATGTGTAATTGGGGAAAAATAAAATATTATTCGAAGAAGTGACTAGATGATGACTCCATTGAAGTCTGAAGTGAAGAAATGCCAGTCATCTCAAAAGGAGTCCCAGGTCACTTAGATTATCCACAAACTTGAGTGTTTATGAAAATTTGTTGAAAAACAAACTTTCTCCATTGGGGGATGTATTATTGGTGCAGATCAAATCAATGTAAAGTATACATATGGAGGCTTCCTGTAACTAAGGATGTAGGGAGAACTAACATAATGGAAATAGTGTTGGGCACTGGAGTCTAATAAATTCAACTCTAGCCTGAGACACTTTCTGTTATCTGACCCTGGGAAAGTTACTATCTGCCTCAATTTCTTCATCTATAAAGTGAAGAAAATAATAGCACTCACTTCTAGGGTTGTTTCAAGGACCAAAGGAGATAATTATAAAATACTTTGCACAATGACTGGCATGTAGTAAGCACTATTAATAATATCTAGCATTGATATACTGCTTATCTCATTTTATTTTCACAAAACCCTGGGAAAATAATATCTTCATTTTTACAGATGAAGAAATTGACTCTTGATAGAGGTTATGTGATTTTTCCTAGAGCTATACAGCTAGGGGTAGTACAGTGGTACAGTGGATAGAGTGCCAAGTGTGAAGTCAGGAAAACTCAGGTTCCTGAGCTCAAATCTAGCCTCAGACCTTAGCTGTGTGATCCTGGGGGAATCATTTAACTCTGTTTGCCTCAGTTTCCTCATCTATAAAATGAGTGGGAGAAGGAAATAGCAAATCACTCCAGAATCTTTACCAAGAAAATCACAAAGTGTTGAATATGACTTAATTGATTGAACAACGCTACAACTAGCAAATAAGTATCTGAAACCACATTTGAAGCTAGGTTGTCTTAACTCCTGGACCAAAGCTCTATTCACCTAGCAGACTCTGGTAAAGAATATAAATGCAAAAATATAAAGACTATATCAAACTGGCTAGCAAGATCAAAACTTGTTGATTGAGCCATTATGAGTCCATAATATTGAAGCTGGAAGGAACATTTGAAATCAATTAGTCCATTTTAGAGAAAAGGTAATTGAGAAAGGAAAAGTAGCAAAACGTCTTGTACATGGTCCCACA
>JAJPUD010001538.1:81855-96527 GCA_023553655.1 Myrmecobius fasciatus | reverse complement strand
TCTCTCTCTCTCTCTCTCTCTCTCTCTCTCTCTCTCTCTCTCTCTCTCTCTCTCTCTCTCTACTCCTCCCCCCCCTTCTCTCTCTCTCACACACACATTTAGATGTTCTCATTATTGTTCTTCATCCTCATTAATGGGCATCCTGGTGCTACTTTCCTTTCCTTCCTCAGGCCCCAGCTTTTAAGGTGGCAGTAGACTCCTTTTCCCTCAGAGATGAAAAGATTCCCAATCATCTCTGTTTCCTCTGAAAAATGGGCAAAAAATCAAAGTTTCCTTATAGCTCTAAGTCATCTGAGATATCCTAGAACTCGTGTAGGGAGCCTATTAGTCTCACGACTATAAATGAGTTCCCAGAGAACTGGATCTGGAAAACGTTCCTGGGGTTCCAGGAGTCCCTAAAAAAGGAAACAAAGGTCATCTATGGCCTTGTCCAATGACCCAAGTCCATCCTGTGGTTTGCCCCTTTCCTCTGCCCATAGTGACCCTCAGCTAGTAGTTGGGTTCTCCAAATGGGCTTCAGTGACTACAAGAAACTCATTTTATTGTATTTGTTCAATTTGCTGTTATTGTTCAGTTGTGTCTTCATGATCCCATGGACTATAACATGCCAAAACCTCCCTTGGGATTTTCTTGATAAAGATGTTGGAGTAGTTTGCTATTTCTTTCTCCAGTGGATTAAGACAAATAGGGACGTCACACAGCTAAGTGTCTGAGACCAGATTTGAAGTCATCTTCCTGACTCCAAGCCCAGTGCTCTCTCCACTGAGCTGATCAACTGCCTATTCACTCAAGGTTGTTGTTGCTTCATTCATCTTCAACTCTTCTCGACACCATTTGAGGTTTTATTGGCAAGGATATTGGAGTGATTTGGTGTTTCCTTCTCCAGATCATTTTTACAGATGAGGAAACTGAGGCAAACAATGTTAAATGACTTACCTTATAGCTAGTAAGTAACTGAGTCTGGACTTGAATTCAGGACTAGCATTCTATTTACTGAACCACTTGGGTGCCCCATTCATTCAATTATAAAACTCTTAATAAAAACTAAAGCTCTTCTCGATTGATTTATGGAAACCTCAGTTTTCTCCTTTATAAAATGGGAACAAAATTACTTGTATCACATACCTCACAGTATTGTTTTGAGGAATATACTTTGTAAGATTTTTAGTACTATGTACCTAGTCATTTATATGTTCTTTCCTCCATTAAAATGTGTGCTTCTTAAAGGCAAGGACTGGACTTGAATTATTTTTTTTTGGTATCTTAGCTCAGTGCCTGGCATGTGGTAAGCAATAAATATTTGTTGACTGATTTTCACAGTCTATGGAGGCTCCCTCAGAGTTGTGGTTGTCACCAAGGCCATCATCCAGAGCAGGGATCACTCAGATCCCTTTCTGTAGCCCCCTTTCTGTAGACAAATGAAGACAGAATGGTGAAAAGAAGCTTTCCAAAAGAGACATCACATTTAAATGGAGGTCATCTCCACTTAAGCATTTATTTTTTCCATTACTTCATCCCCCATTGCACTCAAGGCATGAGTATGCCATTTACTGTTCTCATTTACTGATGCACATCAGAGAAGGAGGAGGATGCTGGATTTTCACCCACAAACATGATGCTCCTGATGCACCATCAATGGGGTACTTGTGCCAGTTTGTCTCCAGTAACAGGGGTGCCTTTCTGCTCCATTCTCCTTCCCTTGACACAAATAGCCTGCATTTGTGAGATGTTCAGTCAGGGATTGCTAGAGGTATAGTTCATTCCCAAAGCTATCTAGCCTTCATCATAATTATGATCTCAGTTTTTTAGCACCAATGTTTTAGTTGACCTTCTGACCCATGGAGAAAAGACTTAAATTAGAAATTATTTTGGTATTAGCTTAAAAAAAGTAGAGACATCAAATTATGGAACAGTAAGCATGCAACATGCAGGAGCAAATTAACATGGTAAGATAGTGTATGAAAAAATCCTAAGCCTCAGTTACTATGATAAGATCTCATCATTTGTTCAAAAGTTCAAGGAAATTTAGGTATAGTATCACTAAAAAATGGGGTTAGCCTCTGGGTATGAGCAGTATTCCTTTAACTCCGCAGATTTTTTTGTTCTGTCACTGAATACAGATACTTCTCTGTATATCCTTGAAGGAGAAAGGATTCTGAGACAGAACCTAAATCAGACCCCAACACCACCATTATCCTAAGGAGAATTAACATTAACCTGATAGCTGTCTTATTTCAGTAGACTTTGGGAGAAAACTCCTGCAGACTTTTTCCTCTATCTTTTATTATGTTGGTGGCCACATTGGGAATTGAATATGGTGGGAAAGGAAGCAAAAATCAGAGGCACTGGAATAGAAAGCTTCTTGGCTACTTACTTGCTTTGCCCAGAAGTGTGAGAAGTTCTCTTGAATTCTTTAGAACAGCAGTTCTAAAGGTGTGTTCTGTGGACTTATGGAAGACCCTTTCAGGGGGTCTATGAGGTCAAAACTTTTCATAATAATAAGTACTGAATCCATTATTAACATTTATTAAGCTCTTACTACACGAAAGGTACTATGCTAAACATTAGAAATACCAAGAAAGGTTAAAGACAGTCAAGAAACAACATGGAAACATCCACGTACAAACAAGCAAAGTACAGGATAAAAATAATCAACAACAACAACAAAAAAACACTAAAAGTAAGGGGCCTCAGGAAAAGCTTCCTGTAGAACTTGAGATTTTATTGGGACTTGAAGGAAACTAGGGAAGCTAGAAGATAAAGGTAAAGAGGGACAGCATTCCAGACATGGCGGGGGGGGGGGGGGGGAGGGAACAGCCAGGGAAAGTGCCTGGAGTTGGGAATTGCAGTTTCCTGTTTGAGAAATATTAAAGAGGCTAATGTTGCTGGATCACAGAGTATAGAGTATGGTGATAGTGAAGGGGGTGTAAGGTATGAGAAGACTAGAAAGGTGTTGGGGTGAGAGCAGTTTATGAAAGGGATTTTATATTTTTTTTCTGTAAGTGAAAGGGAGTCATTGAAGTTTATTGAGTAGGGGAGTGACGTGCTCAGAACCTCATTTTAGGAAGATCCATAGGACAGCTGAGTGGAGGATGGATTGGAGTAAAAGGAAGGAGACTTGCAGCCAGAAGACCAACCAGCTAGTCTAGGTGAAAACAACAGCGTCTTGGTAACAAGCCAGATAAGGGGTGGTGATGAGAGAGTGTGAAGAATCAATAATGACATCTAGGTTGGAAGTCTGGATGACTGAGAAGATGGTAGTACTCTCAGAAATAGTAAGTTAGTTAGGAAGAAAGGAGGGTTTGGGAGAAAGATAAATTTAAGATGTCTACAGGAGACTCAGTTCAAGATGTTTAATCGATAAATGCAAATTTGAGTCTAGAGGTTAGCAGTGAGGTTAGGGTTAGAGAAATAGATTTGAGAATCTACTGAAGCCAATGAGAATGCCAAGGATTATAAAGGGAATAGAGAAGATGACCCAAGATAGAGCCCTGTGGAATACCCATAGCTTAATGCTAAGACGCTTAAATTTCTAACACAATAAATATCAATGAATACAGCCTGAAAAAACAAAAGCTTATTTGAGGGGGAAGTCTTCAATAATTTTTAAGAGTGTAAAAGGGTCCTGGGACCAAAAAATTTGAGAACCACTGATTTAGAAGCCAGCTGTCTTTTCCCTGGACCTTCAGGATTAGTCTTTTCTGAATCCCTTCCATTCTATAGCCTTGGACAGAAGAACAGAGTTTAAAGCCCAGCCCTAGCATACTTCCTAGCTGTTTGATGCTGAGCAAGTTGCTTAACCTTTCTATGCCCCAGCTTCCTCCTCTTGAAGTCAGCATTACCATCCTTACAGAGTTGTTGTGCTATAGGAAAGCACTATAGCAATATCAATTATAATTCTTGTGAATTGGGGTTATATAAGGTAGAATTGTAGCAGAAACTGTGAATGTACTTGGCCACAAGTACATCATTAGCCACTTGGTTCCCTTGCTTAGACCCCAGCACCAATGAGGCTGTGGGATAACATGGGCCCATGTTTTCTAGTTCTTTGTTCACATATGGCACCTCAACTATCCCTCCTATAATTATGTCACTGATAACAAGGGTGGAGGGGACCAAGAAAGTGAGAAGATGTATGAGTCAACCCCTTCCTATTAACAAAGTAATTCAAAGATGGTGCCTTACTGCTTGTAGGTATGAAGGACAGAATTGAGAATGATGAAAAAAATGAGTATGTGAAATATGAGGGTCAAAGTTTAAAAATGCACATAAGTAATTAGTCCTATGTTTAAAAATCAATCTAATTATCTTACAATACTCAGAGAAAAGATCTCAGTGGCTTTTGAGTTTCATGACCCTGGAAAAGACAGGTAGAGGGTGAATATAGGTGTTTGTTTCTCTTCTACCTTTATGGCTCCCCAAAGCTCAGTTTTTGTACTAGCAGCAGGTCATGTTCCTCTGACTCATTTAGCAGTATGTTCTATTGGATGGACTGGACTCACTGGTATTGTACTGGCTGCACTTAGTGAATGAAATTTACAGATATGAGTTTTAGTACCCTGTTTTATAGAGTTATAGGAATTGGAGCTTTAATGGACATTTTGATATCATCTAGTCTAACTCTTTATATATGGAAAAAATAAGACTTAGGGAAGTAAATATGGCTTGCCCAACATCTAAAGCTGTATGTAGGAATCTCTGCATCCAAGGCAAATACTACCAATTCAGGCCCCATACGAATATAATACTGGGTAGAGTGCCAGCTCTGAAGTCAGAAAGACCTCTCGTGAATTCAAATCTACTCTCAGAAATTTACTAGTTTGTGACCCTGGGCAAGTTACTTTACTTGTTTTCCTTAGTTTCCTTATCTGTAAAATGAATTAGAGAAGGAAATTCAGTATCTTTACCATGAAAACCCCAAATGGGGTTTAAGAGAACAAGAAAACAACATGAATGGAAAGAAAACAGAAACCTTTGGATATCCATTGGAGGCCACACCCAGGAAGACTGCCATAGAAGAGGAACTTCTCCCATCTTATATCTCCTTATTTGAACTAATTATTCCTCCTAACTGTTAAGTTCTATTGTCTCAATATAGTTGGAGTACAAATATTGTCATCTTCTAAATTGGACTCTATCTAAAATTATCATCCCATGACAAAACTCCAGTCTTTGTCCCTTAGTTGTGGTTCTGTCAAGATCACTAAGCTAGTAACTCTTGAGTTGAGATTTAGACCTATATCTTCTGATCACTTTTCTTTGTACTATACTGTGTTGCCCCTTCTTTTCTTTTCCAAGGGCAAAGAAAAGAATTTTTAAAAGAAAGTATAGGCTTGAAAAGACAGCATATATAACCAGATTAAGTGGTTCAGAAGTAGAACATTAAACCTGTTTTAATCAAGAGATAGATATTGTAAATCAGTCTTTAAAAAAAGATAAACTTGAAAAGTTTAGGATTCAAAAAAAAAAAAAAAAAACAAATGACCATTTGAACCAAATCTTTCTTTCCAAGTTGGAGCTTGTAACATTATTTGTGATAATTAAAAGTGATTATAGTGTAGATATGATCTAGTGATTGGGACATTAGATATCTTCCAATGATATGTTGAGGTCATCCTAATAAAATTCTCTCTATATTTCAGAAAAAAAAATAGTAAATACATGATATAGTGGCAGCGAGGTGGTACCATAATGCACAGAGTACTGCATGTAGAGTTAGGAAGACTCAACTTCCTGAGTTCAAATTCAGCCTGACACAAGCTTCATGATCCTGAGCAAGTCACTTAACCCTGTTTGCCTCAGTTTTATCATCTGTCAAATGAGCTGGAGAAGAGAATGGCAAACCACTCCAGCATTTTTTTGCCAAGAAAACCCCAAATAGATCACAAAGAGTTGGACATGATTGAAGAGACTAAACAACAATAACAAAGGCATGTCTTTTTAACTTCCTTCCTTCTTCCCTCCCTCCCTTCCTTTCTCTTCTCCCTTCCTTCCTATCAATCTACCTATGTATTTATGCATTTATATATCTGTCAACTGGGTAACCAAGTTAGGTTATTTTATTATATTTTATTATTATATCAAAGATCTCATCTCATACTTCTTTTTTATTTCCCACAGGACTTAGATACTGCTGTTGCCCAGTAGATACTTGCTGAAGGAAGTTGAATTGATAATTTATGAATGTTAGATATTACTAACAATATTTCTTGACTTTTTTCCCAGTGTGGCATAATTTACTGGTTATTTGGTGGGGCTGTCAGGAATCTTGGGAGCCCAGGACATGTTGCTAAGTGGTTCCAGCCACTCCAGGTATGCTATGGCTCCTCAATTTTTCGTTGAATTGCATTATGAGTGGCTAGCTTTGAGGCGTTTGCAGGAAGCTCTGTAGACATGGTTAGCTTCAGGATATCCCTAGAAGGCAGGCCTTTTCTTGGGTCTGAAGATAAGGATATTGGTACATAGAAAGAATGAGACTTGTCAAGAGCTTTATACAGTTCATCAGAATCAGAACTCAGGGCCTGAGAGAGAGAGTCTTCTTCCTCTGCCTTGAGTAATGCTAACTCTCTAAGTTTATGTTAGCTCTCCCTTGTTTAACTTTAAAAAAAGAAAGAATTTCCCAAATTAATCAACTTTACTGGATTTTTAGATACAGCAAACCTATACTAAAGTTTGTAAGTACTAACTTACTTAGTAAAGTAAATACTAAGTTGGAATATGGCCAGTGGTGCAGTGGAAAGATCATTGTCTTTGTGATCAGAGAACCTGAGTTCAAACCTCATCTCTGATCTGTGGCGAATTATTTAAGAAGTCCCTGTTCTCATCTGTAAAAATAAAAGCCACGACAATTGGGGTCTCTTCTGTATCTAAATCTATTATTCTGCTATATAAATACATTTTGTTTTTGATCATATACAGGAGCAGAAATTCACAGGGATGTTTGCGATGACGGAACGAGGTCACGGCAGCAATGTGAGGGGCATTCAGACAGAAGCGACTTTTGATCTCACTGCTCAGGTAATAACTCTGTGGCTTTGTTTGCTAATGATATAAAATCTCTTCAGTCTGATTAGGGGGAGAGAGAGAGAGAAACAGACAGACAGAGAGGGAGGGAGAGAGAGACACACAGGGAGGAAGGGAGGGAGGGAAGGAGTGAGGGAGGGGGAGAGAGAGAGAGAGAGAGAGAGAGAGAGAGAGAGAGAGAGAGAGAGAGTGTGTGTGTGTGTGTGTGTGTGTGTGTGTGTGTGTGTATCCCTGGCTTTAGATTAACTCCAGGTTCACCTGTCACTAGCATATGCAGATTGGGATGTGTGATTGGGATGTGTAATGACTGGTGCCTTCCCTGAGGCATTTCACTGTCTTCTGCAGCAGGAGGGAAGAAAAGAATCTATGAGTGGTATAATGCATTTGGCCAGGTTCTCCTCCCTTGAGTTACTAAGCAATTAACTCAGCTGTCAAGAAGAAATCTCCCCGGTTTTATTCTGCAAAGGTAAACATAGAAGCACAAATCACACAGAGCTGGGAGGACCATTGGAGGTCAACATCAGGGATTGGTCAAAGGAAATAGGGATGTTTAGCTTGGAGAAGAGGAAACCAAGGGGACGCGATAGGTATCTTCAAGTTGTTGGAGGTTTAGCCCGTGGAAGAGGGATTGTTTTTGTTCTGTTTAGCCTCAGCGGGCAAGTCTAGGAATAATGGATGGTATTTGATAAAGGATGGATTTATCTCATCTAAGGACAAATCTCCAATTTTATGCAGTTTTAATTGTTGAAAATGTTCTGCCTTGGAAGGTTAGTGGGTTTCCCCTGAGAAACCTTTAAGTAAAGTCCAAATGAACACTTATTGGGCATGTTGTAAAAGAGATTATCAGTGAAATAAAACTTGGATTGCATGGCTTCTGAGGCCTCTTGCTGTTCTGAGGTTCTTTGATAATTTCATCTATCAAACTCTTCTACTCTTCCCTATTTTATAGACAAAGAAACTGAGGTCCAATGAAATAAAATGATTTGTTCAGGATCACTTAACTAATTGGTGACAGAGCTCAAATTAGGATCTGTTTCCTTATTTGTAAAATGTTGATATTGAACTAGATAATCTTCGAGATCCCTTCCATATCTAAACTCCACCATATGATCTGCCTTTCCATACCACGATCGTTCCCATTACACTGTAATTTGCTCTGGGCAAGACAAAAACCCCCTATGTTTAAGCTCTAGGCATATATTAGGTTAACATTGAGTCAAACATCAAAGTGTGTTTACCCTTCAGTTCCAATTTTTTTTTTTAACCAAAGGAGGATTGCCTAACTTTTTCTGTCATTTTTTCTTTCCCTTCTATTCCTGGGTAAATGAAATAGATAGATTTATTTTGTAGACCTTTACAGCTGTCAAATACTTTTAAGAGAAACATATATATATATATGAATTAAAACAACAAAAAATAGATATATTTTAAGGTGCCTTCAAAAATTATTTAGTGAGAATCCTTCTCCGTGTATGTGAGTGTGTATGTATACGGGAATATGTTAGATTTCAAATCTCTTAGTTTAGTTTTCTTTAGGAAATCTGAATTAGTATCCAAAAGCTTTTCTAATTTGGGAAGATTAAGTTGAAGTGACTTAATTTTGAGTTACTTCTTTTTACTTTCTGGGCCTTACTGGGTAGAGACTGAATTGGGGGTAAATACTGGATATAAGTACATTGTAGCATTTGTGTACCCTTGATTTTTTTTGGAAATCTTTGGCCCCATGGAAGTCTTCCTGTCCTCATCTAATAAGCATTTATGGAATACCTACATTATGCTAGCCTTGCAGATGCAAAGGAAAAATTAAGTTTCCATATTGAAAAAGTCTTGAGGACTAAATGAGTTGACGTAAGTAATGAACTCTGAGCAGAAAATTGTAATAGGATAATAGATCTTAAACTTTAAGGGGCTTCAGAAGCCATCTAGTTCATAACTCTCATTTTACAATTACATGTAAATTTTTTTTGATATTAAGTTTTAAAAATTTTGAATTCTAAATTCTTTCCCTCTCTCACATCCTTCTCCTACCTTTGAGGAGGCAAGCAATATGAGATCTTATATTATATATATATATACATATAAAGTTTATATATATATAATGATATGCTTATATGTGTGAAGTCATACAAACCATATTTCCATATTATCCATGTTCAAAATGAAAACACATATACACACAAAACCCAAGAGAGATGAAGTAAAAAAATATGTTTCAATCTGCACCCACATTTCTATCTCTGGAGATGGATAGCATTTTTCAGCTTACATCCTTCAGAATTGTCTTGGATCATTGTATTGCCTAGAATAGCTAAGTCATTTACAGCTGATCATTGTTACTGTGTACAGTGTTTTCCTGGTTTTGCTCACTTCATTTTGAGTCAGTTCATATAAGTCTTCCCTGGTTTTTCTGCTACTACCCCACTTGTCATTTCTTGTAGCACCATTCCAATTTTATTTCTTATATTCCATTCTAATCACATGTCGCAACTTGATCAGCCATTTTCCAATTGATGAAGTTGTCCTTATAAGTAGATTTTCTGTAGGTTAACAGATGATATGTACTATCTTCTTATGGGGGAGAAGGAAGGAGGAGAAAAATTCATGATATAGTGGAATAAATACTGGCCCTGGAGCTAGGAGAACTGGTTCCAAGTCCTGGCTTTGGCATTTCCCAACTGAAACACATTGGGAAAATCACTTACCCTTCTGAGACTTCAGCTTTCTCATCTGTAATATGAGAGAATGGATTAGATCATTTTTGAGCTTTCTTTCAACTTTAATAGTCCATGATTCTAGCTAGAGTCTGGGATATGATATAAACCTTCCCTTGAAGGATACATCATAAACAGCATAATTATCATGTTGGTATTGGGTGTTTTTTAGTTGAATATTTCATTGCACTTCACCCTAAAACCTGCATGACCATAGTCATGGGCAAGGGGTAATGAGATACAGATATCTTCCCCAAATGTATTCTGTAGTCTCCTCTCTTCATAGCACTGATAGAAGGAGAAAGGAGGGGAATAAGTATTTAAATAGCACCTACTATATGCCTTTACAAATATTATTTTATTTGATTCTCACAAAGAACCTGTAGGATAGGTACTTTTATTATCCCCATTTTACAGCTGAGGAAACTGAGGCAGACAGATGTTTGTGATTTGCCAAGACTGTATAGGTAGCACTGCACTATCTTGATGTGACAAGTGGTTTCTGAGTACAGGAAGGCCATACTCTCTTATTTTCTTCATAATAGCCTTACTTTTTTTTAATATATAGACTTTATTTTTATATTGACTTTTATATAGACTTTATTTTTTTGACTTTTCCCTCCAAAATTCTCCTCTTCCCTACCTTCCAAAAGAACTCATACATCATAAAGAACAACAGTAAAACAAAAACATAACAACATAGTAGTCACATCTGAAAGTACATGTGACATTCTGAACCTGTACTTATTAGAAAAGAACTAAATTATCTGTTCTCTAGAACCAATATTGGTCATTGCTTATAACCTGAGGTTAATTGTCGTTTTAATGTTTTCGTTTGCATTATTATAGCCATTGTTGGTGATTATCTTACTTTAAAAAAAAAAGACACTTTTTTGAATCCTCCCTTTGGCTGTTTTCTCCCTACTGAAGTCTTGTTTGTACTTGGGTCCCATGCTCCCCAAATAGCAGAACTGATTTCTGCTACCTGGTCTGCATTAGCAGATGGTACTTTCTGATAAGGGAGTTTAGCACTCTGAATATTAATAATGATGAGGTCCCGGTGAACTCCCCATTCAACCCTGGAGGGACCCAGACAGAGTACAAATCCATCATCAACACAAGCCCCTGAGAACTGACATTATTGGGAATGAATTTTTCCCTTCACTGGTTTTTTGCGTTTTCCTCTTCATTTTCCTTTTAAAACGTTGGAGCATATCATAGCAAATGAGCCTTCTTTCCCTTGAGCCCTATTGAAATCTTTTACATGCTCTGGATACTGGTTCCTTTAGGTTTGTTATATTAATTTATTTATTTACTCACTTTGTGGGGTGGGATGGAAATGATCTGGAAGGAAAAAAGTTTTATTTGAAAAGCTTTGGCTAAAATTTGAGATTGGGCAGAGAAGGTAAATGAATCTATAAAGCTTTTGGCCAATGCTATTTTTTTTTAATTGACCATTTTGTTGGCCTGATACAAATAATTAATAATAATAACAGGCACACATGGTATACATTATTTAGATACAGCTATAATGCTTGCATTCTGGCCTATGCAGACTTTCCAAAAGCAGGGCTCCGCCAGAAATCTCAAGCCCTCTTTCTCAGGGTATATCAGATGTTTATGAGGAGCTGACCTAGTGTTCTCTCCTACATCACACCAGGTCTGCACTGTCAAGTCAGGAGTTTTGATGGTAGTGTTTTTGCTGTTTCCAGTTGAAAGGAATATTCCATGGGGCTATTTTTTTAAATTGATTTTTATTTTAAAATTGTAACCCATTTAAAATCACACCTCCAGCTGAGAAGTTCTTGTTGACTTGATAAAACAATGTCTTCCTCTGGAGATTTCTTTGAAAAAGATTCAGCCTGTCCATTTCTGTTTCTAAAAAGGTCTTACATATGTTAAAAGTTTCCCTGTGCAATCATGTGTCAGTGAATGTTTTCATAGGCTCCAGGACTGTGTTTCTTGGCCAGAGAGAAAGTGTAGTCTCTATACTTTTAGAATTTGAAATCTGAGATAATCTTGGTGTGATCAATAGCATGTTGGTTTAGTTCAGCCAGATCTTCAATATGGTCAATCCCAGTTAAATTGAGAGGGATTAGCTCATCACACTTAGGAATCAGTCAGTTTTCCCTGGACCGCCTACCTCAACCCAAATCCTGCAGCAGGAACATGATATTTCTTTCCAGGCACAAGGTCCAGTTAGCTCACATTTCAGTAGTAACCTAGGTGGCTAAACCGTGACAGAATACAAAGAGAAGAGGATAAAACAGGAGAATATTTAAGATTGAGGATTTGCTCTTATTTTGATATCAGAGTACAAGATAAGATGGCAAAGAGATCTTAGAAAAGGGAGATCAAAGGGGATACCATCTTTTTATCTGGGTACCAATTGCCTTGTAACTTTTCTTAACCTCAATTCTGACTCTGACTCTTTGATGCAATCAACTCCAGTATCTCCCTATTGCCTCTAGGATAAACCCTATTCAACTGACCCTAACCTACATGTCCAGCTTTTGGAATTAAAATTTACCTCCGGCACTTTGACATCCACCCATATTAGCCTTCTTTGTTCATCACTCACAACATTCCATCTTTACCTTTCTACTGGTCAACCTTCCTGCCTAGAATACACTCCCTTCTTTCCACCACCTCATGGAAACCGTTTCTTTCTTCACTATCCAGCTCAAGCACTATCTTTCACATGAAGTCTTCCTGATCTTCTAATTGCTAGTTCCCTCTTTCCCAAATTACCTTGTCTTTAGCTACTTTTTATTTCTTCTCCTTAAATTCATTATTATATATTCTTTTTGCCTCCCCCATTAGAAAGAATATAAACTTTTGAATAGAGATTATTTCTTTTTATTTGTATCCCTAATGTCTTACATATATATGTGTGTGACACATACATACTTGGTGTATTTTGTGTGGTCATTTCAATCATACCAGACTCTTCATGACCTTATTTGGAGTTTTCTTGGCAAAGATACTGAAGTGGTTTGCCATTTTCTACTCCAGCTCATTTTACAGATGAGGAAACTGAGGCAAATAGGGTTAAGTGACTTGCTCAGAACCACACAGCTAGTAAGTGTCTGAGGTTGGATTTGAATTCAGATCTTTCTGATTCTAGACCTATACTGGTACCCTATACTGTGCCACTGAAACATAGTAGGCACTTAACAAATATTTGTTCATTGATTGATTGTGACCAAATAAGGCTCCTTGTAGACTGCTGTGAATTCAACTCAAGCCAATTTAACACTTAATGAGCACCTACTATGAACAAAGTCATGGGAATAGGATAGCAAAACAAATTGCATACTGAAACCAAGAAACTTCTATTATGTGAGTTTGGGAGAAAATGCAATATTCATATACATAAATGTATAAAATATAATTTAGAAAATTTATATTTTATATATTTATCTGTATGAATAAGAGAGGATGGAAGCTTTAGAGAGAAAAAATCCAGTAGCACATTCAAGATTCTTACCTTGAATTGAGCGAGATTCTTTTACAAGTGTTTCTACTTAAAAGGTTGTATATACTAAGCTTTTTTTTCTGAACCATTTATTGTTATTTTAATTGGTTGAGAAAACTGAGAGGCAGGTTATGAAACATTCATCCAAAAGCAAATAAAGTGTCTCTTTTCATAAAGATGGACATTGTATGCTCCAAGGTTTTAGACAGTAGGGAGTTAGTAATGCTGTCTAGTAGTTTTATTTTTCATTTAGCCAAGAAGGAATCTTGGATAGTCTGGGGCAGTGTTGGTCTTTGATTAGATGGCTGAGTGTTTCCAATTATAGAAACCCCAGGTCACAGAGGAGGTAGCTATGACCCTAAGTGATGAGGTAGGGTTAGGTAGGAGACAATGAGGGAGAACACAGGGAGGCAAGAGACCATACATAGAATGAGTACAGATCAGGGATGCAACAGCTACTCAGTAAACCATAATATAAATTTATAAACCCCTAGTCACTGAGGAGTTTCTCCTTCCTTGACCTTTCTGATATGGTTAGGAATATGGGCAATATGTGAAAAGAAAAGATAATTTATATAGTGACTTTCAGAGACCATATTGTTTTTTTTTTAAATCTGCTTACCTTGATGTGAAAATGAGGATTAAGGAACTGAATTTAGTCATTCCTAACACAATCTAATGAATATCATTATTATAATAAGCTCATCTGAGCTGCAAAGCATGAACTTAGTCCCCAGGATATTTCTAACCTCAGTTATCTTCATACTGAAAAAGTGATGGAAGGAGTAGGAGTAACTTTATCCTTCTTATTGACTTCAAATATATAAACTCATGAAAACTGTATTTGAAAAGGATGAGTTTTTCTGAATGTTTTGTTCTACTATGATTTTAAAAATGCTTCTCACCTATTTCAGGATTTGAACTATCAAAGGAGCAGAGTTACAGCTCAAAGGAACCTTAAACTGTGGGCCCTGACCCCATTTGGGGTTGCATAACTGAATTGTGGGGGTTAGGAAATTATGATTTATTATAAGTAAGTGTTTGATTGTTATACTTATTTTATATATCTATATACCTGGGGTCATGAAAAAAATTTCTCAAGTGAAAAGGAGTTACAAGTGGAAAAAGTTTGAGAAGCCTTGATCTAGTTCAACCCTTTCATTTTATAGGTGGGGAAACTGAGGCTTATCAAGATTAAATGATTTTCCTACGGTCATACATTGTAAATAGTAAAGATAGAATTTGAACCCAGGCTTATTGATTCTTTTTTCTTTCTTTATTTTTTCTTGCTGAAACAATTGAGGTATTGAGGTATTAAGTGGACTTGCCTAGGGTCACACAGCTGAGAAGTGGGAAGTGTCTGAGACCAGATTTGAACGCAGGTCCTCCTGACTTCAGGGCTGGTGCTCTATCCACTTTGCTACTTAGCCGCCCCTACACAACTGATTCTTTTTTTTTTT
>JAJPUD010001538.1:22142-76855 GCA_023553655.1 Myrmecobius fasciatus | reverse complement strand
CCCCTTTCCCTCCTCCCTACTATTTTGCTTTTGAAAACCACTTCCCTCAAACAATCCTTCCCCTTTAGAGCCCCACCCACCCCCTTTTTCCCCCCTTTCCCTGCAGTTTCCTTATAAGTACGTCTATTATTCCCTCTGAGCCAAATCTGATGAGATGGAGATTAACCCAATTCTCATTCCCCTCCCTTTTCTCCCCTCAATCATTATAGGTTTTCTTTGCCTCTACATGTGATGTAATTTCCCTTATTTTACCTCCTTTTCCTCTTCTTCCGGTGTTATCCCTTTTCTACCTCTAATTTCTTTTTCAGTTTATCATATCATAAGATTCATAAAATCACAATAATCATATAATAATAATCATAAAATCACAGTAACCATATGATAATAATCATAAAATCACAGTAATCATATCATAATCATAATGTAATAATCGATTCATAAAATCAACCCTCATTCTATAAGTATCTATAACATAAATATAGTTCTCAAGAGTTATTTTTTCTTGTTACCTTTTTATGTTTCTCTTGTGTTCTGTGTTTGTAGATCAAATTTTTTGTTCAGTTCTGGTCTTTTCAGTAGAATTGAATGACCATCTTCTTCCCTGGAAGATAATGCTCATTCTAGCTGGGTAACATTCTTGGCTGTAATCCAAGTTCCTTTGCCCTTCGGAATATCTGATTCCAGGCCCTTCGATCCTTCAAAGTAGAAGCTGCTAGGTCCTGTGTGATCCTAATTGTAGCTCCCCGATATTTAAATTGTTTCTTTCTGGCTTCTTGTAATATCTTTTCCTTGGTATGATAGTTCTGGAATTTAGCCACGATATTTCTGGGGGACTTAATTTTTGGGTTTCTTTCAGGAGGTGATCGGTGGATTGTTTCAAGGAGTATTTTGCCTTCTGGGTGTAAAATATCAGGGCAGTTTTCTTTTATGATTTCCTGGAATATAGTGTCCAGGTTCTTTTTTTCATCATGGCTTTCAGGAAGCCCTATAATCCTTAGATTGTCTCTCCTAGATCTATTTTCCAGGTCAGTTGTTTTTCCTAGGAGATATTTCATGTTTTTCTCTCTTTTCATTTTTTTGTTTTTGTTCAACTGATTCTTGAAGTCTTGATGAGTCATCAATTTCCAATTGTTCGATTCTAATTTTTAATGTCTTATTTTCTTCAGTTACTGTTTTTAGTTCCTTTTGCAATTGACCAATTACATTTTTTTTGTGCATTGCATTCTTTTTCCATTTTTTCTATTTTATTTTGCAGTGATCTCATTTCGTTTCCCCATGTTTCTTCTAACTCTCTTTTAAGATTTTTTATGCAATCTTCAAAGAAAGCCTTGTGACATGGAGACCAATTTATGTCTCTCTTTAGGGCTTTTTCTGGAGTTGTTTTACCTTTAGGGGCCTCAGGATTTGAGGTCTGTTCTTCCCTCTCTCCATAAAAGTTGTCTATGGTGAGAGCTCTTTTAGGTTTTTTATTCATTTTTTTTAAAGGTGTGAGGTCTGTTTAGGGCAAAGGTGGGACAGCTGCTTTAATTTGCCCTGGGGCAGTTCTGCTGATTGAGTTATTTCAGGAACTGGGCAGTTCTGCTGATTGAATTATGTCAGGGGCTGGGCAGCTCCGCTGATTGAATTATTTCTGGTGCTTATCAGTCCTGTTGTTTGATTGATTGCTTTAAGGTGCTGTGTAATGGCAGCTAGGTCCGATGCTCATCAGGGGTTCAGTGGTTCACAATCTATCCCCCTCAAAAGGCAGACCCTCCAAACCACCTGCCCACAATCAGGACAGATTGGCCCAAGAGGCCTGCAGAAGACTCCCAAGTGTGTGAAAAGCAGAAGGCTCCCACTCCTGTTCCGACTCCTGTTCCAGCTCCCTGCTCCAGCTCCCTGCCCCGGTCTCCCTGCACTGCAGTCTGGGTTCAGTAGGCCACCCCCTGCCTCATTAAAACAGACCTGTTTTGAGGTTCTTCCAGAGTATCTTCTTCTAGAATCATGTTGTTCTCCAGATATTGTGGATTTTTTTGCTTCAGAATCAGTCTAGAGGCTTCATATGTTGTTGGTTTGAAGGGAGGTTAGAGGAGGTACAGAGACTCCTGTCTGATCTCCGCCACCATGGCTCCACCCCCGGAAGCTACACAACTGATTCTTAATAAATTCTTTTTTCACCACCCCAAATTGCCCCTGGAGGAAGGAAATGATACTTCAAGTATTATACAATTGACTTTGCAAATTATGGGGATGAGCAGTTAGTTCTACACTATAATAGTAGATCTTGGATCATTAATCTTTGAGGCAAGAAGACATTAATATTTAGATCACCCAATTTTTGCCTAGACTACCATCTAATTGATAATCCTTCCTCTGATTTATCAAAAGAGGCAACATTGCATAGTGGGTAGGGCATTGGACTTAACGTTAGTAAGACTTGGGACACTGACAAGCTGTGTGATCCTTGACAGTTACTTAACTTTTTTGTTGCCTCAGGTTCCCCATTTATAAAATAGTGAGGTTGGATTTGATGGCCCTTAAGGTTCTTGTAAGCTCTAAATTCATGATCCTAGGACCTCTTCAATTCATACTCCACACCATTGCCTGAATAATCTATGATTGTTACTCCATGGCTTAAAATTTTTCAGTCATATAAAACCTAACTTTACCATTCAAGGCTTTCCAAAAATTTCATTCCTACCTTGTCTCATACCACATTTCCTCTTTTTGTAGTCCAGTGATGTTAAACTTGACTCTGAAAAACATATATTAATGCTATCTATGTTTTATTATGTTTTTATTTATTTTGTTAAATATTTCCATTTATTTTTCAATTTGCTTTTGACATTGGGGTCTACAACGCTACCTGTAGGCTGAGAGCTTTACATTTATGTTGTAGTCTTCCTGCAAGCCAAATTGAGCTACCCCTTCTTCCTTCTTCTTGTTCTGAACTCCAGGCCATTGCTTATACTGAACCCATTTGCTGAAATGGATTTCCTCTCTCTTCCTTCTATGGAAGTTCTTTACTTCAAGGCTAAATTCAAAGGCCACCTCCTCCATGAAGTCTTCCATGCCCATCCCCCAGATGAAAGTCATCTCTCTGTTCTTAATAATTGAGTGCTGTACTTTTTCTTCATTTTGTACTTATCTCACTTTTCTCTGTGTCTTAATAATTTGTGTACTTGTCCTTTTGTTCCTTAGATTTTAAGTTCCCTGAAGCCAGGGACTATTTCAGTTTGATTTTTGTGTGCTTGGTGCCTATCATAAACAGTAGGAGGTATTTCTTCCTTGCTTGCTTGAGTTAAAATTGAATAAAGAAAAAAAAGTAAACCTTTTTCTTACATTTCTATGTAGGAATTTATCATTGATACCCCTTGTGAAAATGCTGAAAAGATGTATATTGGGAACGCAATGGAAGGTCATTATGCTGCTGTCTTTGCACAACTCATCATAAATGGAAGATCTCAAGGTTTGTGTTGCTAACCCAATTCAAAAGCACCTTATGTTTGTTCAGGGTTTCCCAAAGGGTAGTTTTAAGCTTTAATAGCTCGGAAACTATAGATGTGCTTTATTAAGTAAGACTTTTGGAACATTTTGTATAATGCTTCCTGATAATGCCATCCACATTATTTCATTTGAGCTCCATATCAAAATGTTCCCTGTAACATCAAAAAGTACGGCAGTCAATAAACGTTTAGTAATCACCTACTGTGTACCAGATGCTGGGCTAAGCTCTGGGCATATAGTACAAATTTCATTCTCCCCGATGTTACATATGAGCAATTAGGTTTAGAAGATGAAGAATACTCAGATAAAGAGACTTGGTCAGGGTCATTCAAACAGGAGAAAGTAGTATGGCCAGGGACTGAAAATCTGCTCTCCTGATTCCAAATTCCATGTTCTTTCTCCCTGCTATATGCTTCCTTGCTGAAATTATAGTATAATAACAGTTGAGGTTTTTGTGTCTGTCTAGCAAATGTATTAATCAGCCTTAGAAAAATGCTTCAAAATCCTCATCTGTTCTTCAGTCTAGGCAGGTAAGAGGTGTAGTTGTTAGAATGCTGAACTTCAAGACTGGAGAACTAGAATTCAAATTTGACTTCAGACCCTTCTTAACCATGTGACTTTGCCTCACTTGGTTTCTTCATTTAAAAAAGGGGGAGGGAATGATAGCACCTATCTCCTATGGTTGTTGTGAAGATTAAATGAGATCATATTTTTAAAGCACACTACCAACTTTAAAATGTTATATTTTCTGCCTTAAAATTGGTGACAAGTAGTACACTTTATTCCTGTTTTGGAGTTATGTGTGTTCAGTTCCTTTTGAGATTGCAGACCTTTTGACAGTCTAGTAAAAGCCTTCTCAGACTAATATTTTAAGAGCATAAAATAAAAATACAGAAAATTACAAAGGAAAACAAAGGTATTGAAATAGTTATAAAATATTTGAAAAGCCAAGTTTTATGGAACCCCTAAAATCCATCTGTGAACCTGTGGATTTTGGGTTAAGAACCTCTGTTATAGACTATTATTTTGATCTCCTATCAGCTCTGTCATACAGCTGAGTGAATTTAGGAATCTGTTAATGATTTTGTGAATGTCATGCAAATCTCCAGTAATGTTTGTGGCTTTGTATTTTTTTTTCCTTTAGAAGCATACATTTCAGGAATTTCCCCATTTCTCTGATTTCTTTAGGTCCCCACTGCTTCATTGTTCCCGTGAGAGATGAAAATGGAAGTTTGTATCCTGGAGTGACAGCGATTGATATGTTACACAAAGAAGGTAAGTTTTTAAGCATCCCCTCTGCGCACATGGCTCCTGGGAACTTCTCTTCCCAGCCCTGAAAAAGAAAATAAAAATAAAATCTTCAGTCATCAAATAGAAATGGCTAGATTAAAAACAACATTCATGAAGTCTTATACAGACTTTGTGCAGAGTAGGTTTTTAATAAATGTTTGTTTATCAAGTTTCTCATTGACTTCTCTCCAAGTTAATCAAGTCAATAAATATTTATTAGGCACATATAAATAGAAAAAGAAAGACAGTCTCTATCCTCCAGAATCTTACATTCTAATAGAGGAAGGCCACATATAAAAGGAAGTTGAAAAAGAGTGGTGGAATTTTTTATAGCAATTGTAGAAAATCTCCATCCTTACTTGTGTTAGTGGCTGTTTTTTGTCATCCCTGCACCTAAGTCATTTCTTAGGTTGAATGGATTTTTGCCCAATTAACTGTGTACATTCGTGGCTTTCCCTTAAAGATTATAAACTACTCTGGGGCTAAAAATTTTTCTTACATCCTTCATGTTCCTTGCAGACCCAGTACAGTGCTGTGTGTGGAATAGACATTGAATAATTGCTTTTTAAATTTTCATTGTTGTTTTTGTTTTTATGTTACTTAATTTATATTTCCCAAAGTATCTCTCTTTCCACTCTCTCCCTTATAAAAAAGCAAAAAACCAACCTAGTTCAGCAAAACTATATTGAAAAAAATTTGACATTAAATTTGGCATTTCATACCCACAGTCCCCCACTACAACAAAGAAGTAGCAAGGGTTGGGGAGGTGACTTCTCTCTCTCCTTTTGGGTTGTGTGGTCATCATTTCACAGAATTTGTTTTCTTAAGTGAATACTTGTTGAATGAGATTCAGCAAGGTTCATGGGCACTCTTAGTTGCCATCTGCAAATCTCAGTCATGGGCAAGGAAAAGGAAAAAAAAAGTGAGAAGAATGTAAAAGATTAATGATAATAAATTAAGATTTACCTAGCACTTTTCTTAAATTATTTCACTTTTTTCCTCAAAACAATCCCTTGAGGTGAAGGCTCTCGGTACTATTTCTATAGAGAGAGCTTCTTGTTCAATGCTCAATTGTTTTGAGTTATATCTGACTCTTTGTGACCTCATTTTCTTGGCAAAGATACTGGAGTGGTTTGTTATATCCTTCTCTGGCTTATTTTACAGACAAGGAAACTGAGGCAAACAAGGTTGAGTGACTTATGTAGGGTCACGTAGCTAGTAAGTATTTGAGACTGGATTTTCTACTTGGGTTCTCCAGATTTTAAACTGGGCACTGTATCCACTGTACTACCTATCTTTCCATAACTAATAAGAGTGCTAATGGAGAATCAGGGAATCCTGGGTTTATTTCTTTCCTTTGACACTTTTTTTAGTTGTGTGGGCCTAGGCAAGGCAGTGGACCTCTCTGAACCTCAGTATCTTCATTTTTCATCTGTGAAGTGAAAGAGTTAAATTAGATAACCTTCACGTTCCTTCCAAGCTTTAAAGCTATGGTCCTGTGATCCTCATTTAATAAATGAGGAAACTAAGATGAAAAAATCAATGGACTTGTAAGGGGTGATGCAGCGAGTTGTCAGAAGCCAAAACTGAGTTAGATCATCATGATTTCCAAGTCTGACCCTCCCTGCATTATATCACAAGAAATAGACACTAGAACGAGAAAGGTTGAGTTTTACCCATTTCCTTAGGGACCACTAAGTATATCCCATGTAGTATGAATGAAGTTGGTTATTTAGGAAGGCTCCATCTTACTGGATACCCTAGTCTACTTCAATTGATATATACTATATATGTATGGAAGATTTTTAGATGTGTGTATATATATATATATACATATATATATATGGAAGATTTTTAGATGTATATATATATATATGTATATATATATATGTGTGTGTGTGTGTATATATGTCCCTTAAGTGCCCATTTACTACCTAAGATTGTGATGATGATGCCAGGGAACTCTGGCAACTGCTTTAAATATATCAGAGTTTGTATAGGGGCAGAGGCTTAGGTCCAAGTCCAGTGGAGGACTGCCAAATGAGATTGTAAAAGCTCTAGGAAGCCTGGTCTCATTTCTTCTCCAATACCAAATGAAGATCTATTCCAGTGTCCCTTGCTGAATGTAGAAAGATACCTTTCCAACTTAGTTATCTGTTTTTGCAAACTTAAGCTAGAAGTTTAAGTTTGCAAAAACAGATAACTTGGCTCCAAGCTGAGCAAGGAACTGCTATGGACATAAGTAAAACCTTAGTGGGGGCCTGGTGACAGCCCTTCATGAGTCACTCAGAGATGAACTTTGTAGATTTTGGCAGCCCCTCTGCTAAGTTAGGTAACCTCAAGTTGGATATTGGGTAGCTTGGGCTACCTGCAGCTATTTTTGTAGTTGCTGAGGTTGCCTCCTTTCCTAGGCAGCTGCCTTCAACTCAGCCAGGTGTACTGGGAGTGGGCAGAGAAGGGGGGATACATTTGTGGTTAGGAAAGAGAAATTTGAGTTACACTATTGTTAAGGAGCCCAAATTGGCTTTCCTGGGGCTTATATATGCATCCTTGTATTTTTTCATTCAACTAGAACTTGAATGTCCTTTTCTTGACTATTGCTAACTACTCATGCAGATAAGGTCCTTCCCTCCCCACCCTCACCCACTATCCTCCAATTCTCTCCCCCTTTCCTACTCCTTCTCCCTGAGCATGTTAGAGCTGAGGCAGAACAAGCTTTTTTTCTGGCCTGTCAGGGAGCTGCCCCGCTGTGCTAAAGGAAACAAACATAGCTCTGGTAAATAATCTAACTCAGGGAAAAATGTCTCTGGAAGTAATATAGACATCCTTGGTTAAATGCACTGTGTATTTGGAGTCAAGCTTGGCATGTGGGAAGTAGGAGAAGCAAATGTGCTGATTAGAACTTGGATTTTTCTTTATGCTTCTCGGGTTCATTTGGTTGTATTTCTGTTTGCTCTGTAGGTTTACATGGTGTGGATAATGGGATTTTAATATTTGACAAGGTTCGAATTCCAAGGGAGAACCTCCTGGATAAGTGAGTAACCCTTCTCCACCTCGTTAATTTCACTGTTCATATAAAATGATTGTTCCCCCAAAGTAGACTCAGATGCCATTTGGTCCCAAAGAGGCTTTTGACTTTTGTGTCTGGTTCATTCTTGGGATTATAAGATCACAGAACCAGAGCTGGAAGGAACTTCAGGGAACATTATTCATTGCCACTTCTCCAGTTCTCCTTCCTCCCTCCCTCTCACCCCAAGTAGTCAAAACAGTACTATCATTGATTCTAGAAATAGCCCCATGGCTCATTCAGTGTCCCTGGCCACCACTTCCCCTATTAGAATATAATCTTCTTGAGGTCAGGGACTGTCTTTTTTTATTTATTTGATTTTTCTTTTTTTTATTTATTTGTCCAGTGTCTAAGTCTCATTTAAATTCTTTTTTTTTTTTTTTGCTTTTTGCTGAGGCAATTGGGGTTAAGTGACTTGCCCAGGGTCACACAGCTAGGGAATGTTAAGTGTCTGAGACCAGATTTGAACTCAGGTCCTCCTGAGTTCAGGGCTGGTGCTCTAACCACTGCGCCACCTAGCTGCCCCAGTCTCATTTAAATTCTTAATAGATATTGATTCATTCAACTATTCTCCCAGACTGATATATATATCTATATCTATATCTATATCTATATCTATATCTATTTATTTATTTATTTATTTTTATTATTAATACTTTTTATTTGCAAAACATATGTATGGGTAATTCCTAAACATTAACCCTTACAAAGCTTTCTGTTACAAATTTTTCCCCCCTACTCCCCACCCCTCCCCTAGATAGCAGGATATCCACTACATGATAATTATGTTAGAATACTTAAATTGAATATTTGTATAGTTATTGCCACACATCATTTTTTTGTTCAGGAGAAATCGTATCTACAAGAAAGAATAATCCAATAAAGGAAATACAATGCAAGCAAACCTCAATAGAGAACATGAAAATGATATGTTGTGGTCCACATTTCACATCCCTCTCTCTGGGTGTATATGGCCTTCTTCACTGCACAATTGTAATTGGTTTGAAGTATTTCATTGTTGAAGAGAGTCATATCCATTAGAACTGATCCTCATATAGTACTGTTGTTGCCGTGTACAACTATCTCCTGGTTCTGCTCATCTCACTCAGCATCAGTTCATGCAAGTCTCTCCAGGCCTCTCTGAAATCGTCCTGTTGGTCGTTTCTTACAGAGCAATAATATTCCATAACATTCATATACCATAATTTATTCAGCCACTCTCCAATTGATGGGCATCTACTCAGTTTCCAGTTTCTAGCCACCACATAAAGAGCTGCCACAAACATTCTTGCACATGTAGGGCCCTTTCCTTCCCTTATGATTTCTTTGGGATATAAGCCCAATAAAAACACTGCTGGGTCAAAGGGTATGCACAGTTTGATAACTTTTTGAGCATAGCTTCCAAATTGCTCTCCAGAATGGTTGTATCCGTTCACAGCTCCACCAACAATGCATCAGTGTCCCATCCAGACTGATATTTTTGTGATAATAAATTAAACAATCATTTGTCTCAATTTTTCCCTAGCCCTTAGTCATTTCAAATGCAAGTTAAGACACCACCATCAAGATGTTATTGTTCCTCTTTGAGAACTAAGGACCACCACCATTCATCTATTTTTCTATATGAGGAACCCAGGGCTGGGGATGGAGGGGAATTGTGGGGTATGAAGGAATGTCTTAGGTCACACAGGTAGTAATCATTAGTGGGCAATAAGCATTTATTAAGTGCCTACTAAGTGGTAGGCACTGTGCCAAGAACTTTATAAATATAATCTTCATTTGATCCTCACAAAAACCATGGGGGATAGGTGCTATTATTATGCCCATTTTACAATTGAATAAATTAAGACAGAAGTTTGTAAATCTCAGATCAGATTAGAACTCAGGACTTCCTGGTCTCTGATCCAAGATTATACCACCAGCTTGCCTCAGTTGGTAGTTAGGTGTGTGTCTGGGTTCTTTGATCCCAGAATTAGTGCTTTTTTAAATTTGGGAATAGTTGGGTAAGAGTACCCAACTGTTATTTTTTGAGATTATTTTAAAAGGAAAGCTCATTAATAATGACAGGGATAGTTAGTATGCCTTTAGCTAATCTCAGAAATGCAACATCAGTCTTGATCTAATGTAAGTGGAGGTTGGACATTTGTGGTCATGTCTAGTCTGCAAAAGTATTTCATATTTTCCTAAGAATGGAAAAGGAAGGAAAGTGAGATGATATGTGGCCCAGACAATACCCAGAAATCCTGCCTGTGGGAAATTGATCATTAGTCTAATGCCTATGGAGCTAAGAAAACATATCGACACTGGATGAGGAGGTAGACAGGTGAATTGGAAAAGAGGACATGGATTTCTTATATCTCATCAAGATAAAGTGGAGAATGAATTATGTATTCGATTGAATTTGATGAGGATTTGATGTTTTCAGAGACTGAAAACAAATTGATCCTCTCATAAGCATTGTGATCGCCTATGAAATCACGAGGGGGCAGGCAGACCAGGGCCAAGAATGAAACTTTAGTTGCACGGAAAGATTGGCCAATGGGCACATAAGTGGTTGGATAGTAGATTATTCAAAGCCAAATCCTGAAGAATACTGCAAGGAAATACAGGGAAGTTTTATTTCAACATAGCAGCACAGGCCTTTCTGGGGGGTAGTCTAAAGGAACCAGTTTCTGTCTTTCTTGAACTACCCTAAATCAAGTCAGTAGTTATTGCTAAATCAAATTAATTAATTAGATTTACTAACCTAAACCGAATTAGCTGTTAATTCTTTTTTCTTCTTCATTTACTTACTTCTCTCTATAGTAATGTATTAATCTTTTCCACCTTTGTCTATGTACCCACATCTCCAAGCACAGTGCTTTGCGCATTGTGAATATTAAAAGAAATGCTTGCAGGTCCAAAATGAACTCGTTAGATGGTATGCCAAGGATCCCTGCATGCCTTGCCACCTGACTCTCTCTCTGATGGGGGGATACACTTGAAAGAATATGCCACTGTTGGTTCCATTGGCTGGCATTTTTAATCATGGGATTTTTTTCTTATGACATGAAACATATTCTTCTCTTCCTTCTCTCTTCCTCTGTAGGTTTGGTTCTGTGGAACCAGATGGACAATATTATTCACCCATTAAGAACAAGAGTGAAAGATTTAATGTAATGTTGGCAGCTCTGACACCATCCCGGTTAGCTGTGACTTTCCAAGCCATGGGAGCAATGAAGGTAGCTTTCCTGGCATTTCTCAAGTGCATATGCAAATGGTCTCATCTCTGCTTCATGCCCGTTCCCTACTTCTTGCTGTATTGAGACTACCACACTTGGAGGCTGAGTAGCTCTTTAGAATCTCTGGGCTGTTTAGGTCAGTTGGTTAGAGCCTGGTGCTAATGAGGCTAGGATTAGAGATTCGATCCCTATCCAGGCCAGATGGCTGCATACACAGGAAAATTTTTGTTCCTCGGCCACAGATGCACTCTTAACGCCAGCCATCTGTTTCACAGATGTGTGTTTCATAGATTAGGAAGGGCATTGGGTAAAAGGGTGTGGATGACTCAGTATAAAATCATCACCACTACTAGAAAAACAATGGCGAGCTCATACTCTACTTGTGATGGGTCAGCAGAATCTTACACATCGATCAGCAAATTTTTATTTAATTCTTTGGGGTGGTCTCATTTGTCAATGATGGTGTGATGATGTTTGCAAGCACATCTCTGAACTGCATTTGTAGGAGTAAAGCTCTAGAAGATGGTCAGTTTTTCCAAAGTCTTAGGGTTGAACTCATGGAATCTTAGACTTTTCAAACTAGAAGATACCAGAAAATTCATTTAATCCAAACCCCATCTGAAGTAGGGATTTCATCTTCAATATTTGCATCATACCTGAAAAATGGTCAATGATGGAGAAATCACTTCTCCAAAATAGCTATTTCTTTTTTTGGCAGGGGTGGAGAGGATTCTAATTATCAAGAAACTTTCTTTCTTTTTGTTGAGCCTTTATATTACATCTTCCTGTAACTTCTAGTCATGCTTTTAGTTTTGCTCTGAGTCCAAATGGAATAAGCATCCTGGATATGCTTATATTCCTATGCTGTCTCTCTATGTATCTAATACATATATATGTATATGTATTATATATATATATGTAGAGAGATATGCTATAATTATACATACATATCTATATCTATCTACACACACACACACACACACACACACACACACACACACACTGTAATTCCTGCTACTGGGGAAACTGAAGCTGGTAGATCTCTTGAACTTAGGATTTCTGAGCTGCATTGTGCAAAGCATACTGGATGTCTGTCCTAACATTAAGATGAATATGAGACCCTTGAGAATGGGGCTGGGGATGCCACCAGGTTACTAAGGAAAAGGAAATTGGCTCAAGTCAGAAACAAAGCAAATCAATCCTGGACCAATAGGAAGAGATTGACTGCATGAGTGTCTCCTATAAGTCTAGCTTGAGTGAGCTCAGGAGACCCAATCATTTTTTTTAAAAAAGTATCATGATTCTTCCACCCACCAAACATTCCTTTAAGTACTTGAAGATATTGGTTGATGATGTCTGTCAAGATTCTGGTGTTGGGCACTTAGTAGGTGTTTAATAAATGTTTCTTGACTTGATTTAAGCCATCCATTTCATTTTACAAATGAGGAAGCTGAGAATCAGACAATTGAAATAACAAACATTCACAGTAGTAAATAACAGAGCTAGGTCCAAATCCAAGTCTTTCACTGTACATTCTTCTTTAATGCTAATCAGAGGGGTTTGAATTTTATATTAAAAGCAATAGAGTCAGGGCACCTAGGTGGCACAGGGGGCAGCTAGGTGGCACAGTGGATAGAGCACTAGCTCTGAAGTCAGGAGGACCTGAGTTCAAATCTGGTCTCAGACACTTCCTAGCTGTGTGACCCTGGGCAAGTCACTTAACCCCAATTGCCTCAGCAAAAAGCAAAAAAAAAAAAAAAAAGTAATAGAGAGCCCCTGGGGATTTTTTAGCAGCGAGTAGGCATAATCAGACTTGCACTTTAGGAATATCTCTTAAGCATCCATTGCCTTGTCATCTTGATTGTGATAGCAAATTGATATTTTGAATTCGTGTTGGAGTTACTTTACATTTATCTCTGATAAATTTCATCTTGTTAAGTAAGACCAGCTAAAATATAATTCCAGTTTGTTCTTTTTAAATACCAGTTCTTTCATCTAACATATTAATTATGCCTCCTACCTTTTGTCATTTGAAAATTGGATATACATGCCACCTATACCTTATCTAAGGCATTGATAAAAATATTAGCCAGAAGAGGTGCATGGAAAAGATCCTAAAGCATTCCATTAGGGACTTCTCTCAAGAATAAAACTGAATTACTGTTTTAGAATCCTATGATACTGGTTGTTTAGCCAATGTTAATTGACCACCTACCAATCTATTCTCATCTAGTATATATCTCTTGTTCACAAGACTATCATGGGACTCTGCTGAAATCTTGGCATACTAATTTTGTTTGTGGCATTTTCACGATTCACCATTTTGGTGATCTTGTGGGAAGGGGAAAAGGGGACATCAGATTAGTGTATTCTTACTAAATCCGTGCTAACTTGGAATAAGGGTCCATTCCCTAACTGAACACAATCCATCAATTGTCTCTTTGATGATAAAACATTTACACATTTTGTCAATAATTGACATCAATTGGGGGCGGAGCCAAGATGGCGAACTGCGCACAGCTTTCTCTGTGAACTCCTCCGACATTCCCTCAAACCCAGACAAAGTAAGCCTTCCAACTGGTTTCTGAGTGAGGGCCTCGCCAAGCATTTGGACTACAACGCACTTCTATAAAAGATCTACCTTGAAAGAACTCCGGAGAAGGTTAGCCTCAGGGGAAATCGGCCGCTGGTCGCGATTGGACTCCAGCCTGGGCGGAAGTCAGGGCTGCGATAGAGGGGTGGATTTTGGGCACCCAGGAAGCCCCTGGGAGACGCCTGGGCCACTTTGCTCTGCTTGCGGGCAGGTGCTTTGGCAGATCTGCCTTTGGAAGGGGGTGGATTGAGAACAGCTGAAAACGTGGTCCTAGTGCGAATCTAGCCTGACCAGCCTCAGACCGGAAGTCAACTCGGCAAACTGCCCCAGGGCAAATACAAATTGTTGCAGTTTTCTCGGCTTTTGACCAATATCCCAACTTTAAATCATGAGCAAGAAGCAGAAGAGAGCTCTCACCATAGAAAGCTTTTACGGAGAAAAAATAGAACAGTCCCCAGATCCTGACATTATGAAAACAATCCCAGATGAAGCCACAAAGGCAGACTTAAGTTGGTCTCCCTTTCAGAAGGCTTACCTGGATGATTGCATTAAGAATCTCAAAAGAGAGCTAGAAGAAGAATGGGGAAATAAATTGAGATCAGGGCAACAGAAATATCAAAAACTGGAAAATAGGACTGGTGAATTGGAAAAAGAAAACAGTTCACTGAAAAACAAAATTGGTGAATTGGAAAAAATCACCAATTCACTGGAAAATAAAAATGGTGAACTGAAAAACAAAATTGGTGAATTGGAAAAAGACAACAATTCACTGAAAAACAAAATTGGTGAATTGGAAAAAGACAACAATTCACTGAAAAATAAAACTGGCAAAATGGAAAAAGAATGCATTGAATCCAGAAATTCAATTGGCCAGCTACAAAAGGAGCTAAAAAAGATAACTGAAGGAAATAATACTTTAAAAATTAAAATTGAACAAATACAAGTAAATGACTCAATAAGACTTCAAGAATCAGTTAAACAAAAACAAAAAAATGAAAAAATAGAAGAAAATATGAAATATCTCCTAGGAAAAATAACTGACTTGGAAAACAGATCCAGGAGAGACAATTTAAGGATTATCGGACTCCCTGAAAGCCACGATGAAAAAAAGAACCTGGATGCTATCTTCCAGGAAATCATGAAAGAATTGCCCTGATGTTTTAGAATCAGAAGGCAAAATTGGCATTGAAAGAATTCACCGATCACCTCCAGAAAGAGACCCCAAAATTAAAACCCCAAGGAATATCGTGGCCAAATTTCAGGACTATCGCACCAAGGGAAAGATATTGCAAGCAGCTAGAAAGAAACAGTTCAAATACCGAGGAACTGTCATTAGAATTACACAGGATCTGTCAGCTTCCACATTGAAGGATCGAAGGGCCTGGAACCAGATATTCCGAAAGGCAAAAGAACTTGGATTACAGCCAAGAATAAGTTATCCAGCTAGAATGAGCATCATCTTCCAGGGAAGAAGATGGTCATTCAATGATACAGGAGAATTTCACCTATTTCTAATGAAAAACCTGATCTGAACAAAAAATTTGACCTCCAAATAGAGAACTCAAGAGAAACATAAAAAGGTAAAAAGGAAAACTCTTGAGAACTATATTCCTACTATAGGTATCCTTTAAAGAATGGCAGTATAATTTGATTTTTCTTTGATAACAATGGAAAAGAAATTAGAGGTGGAAGGGATACCATACTGAAAAAGAAAAAGGGGGGAGGGGGAAAAGGAGGCAAAATAAAGTAAAAATAAAGGAGATAAAATAAGGCAAAATCTCATAAAGAGACATAGAAGATCTAATATAATTGAGGGGAAGAAGGGAGGGCGATGAGTATTGTGTAAACCTTACTCTCATTAGATTGGACTCTAAGAGAGTATTATCAGACACATTTGGCTTCAAAGAAAGACCTGACCCTCCTTGTGGGAAGGTAGGAGGGAGGGGAGAAAAGGAAAGGGATAAACTAATAGAAGGATTAGGGGAAAGGTATAAAGGGGAGGGAGGGGCTCTAAAGGGAGGAGGGTTATTGGTGGGAGGTGGTCATCAAGAGCAAAGTACTGGGGAGGGGGGAAGGGAGAGAGGGAAAAGGGAAGAGAAAATCATAACTCTGGGTAAATAAGATGGCAGGGAATACAGATATAGTTATTTTAACTGTGAATGTGAATGGGATGAACTCTCCCATAAAACGGAAGCGGGTAGCAGACTGGATTAAAAGCCAGAATCCTACAATATGTTGTTTACAAGAAACACATCTAAAACATAGAGATACATACAGAGTGAAGGTAAAGGGCTGGAGCAGAATCTTCTATGCTTCAGGTGAACAAAGAAAGGCAGGGGTAGCAATCCTTATCTCGGATCAAGTAAAAACAAAAATGGATCTAATTAAAAGAGATAAGGAAGGAAACTACATTTTACTAAAGGGTTCCATAGACAATGAAGCAGTATCAATACTCAACATATATGCACCAAGTGGTATAGCATCCAATAATTGACATCAATCTTGCTCAGTTTGTATTATCTATTATGCTACTAATAGAATCTATTAATTCTATTAATATCATTTATTATACTACTAATAAATAATAAAATCTACTATTAATAGTATCTAAAACCAGAGCTTCTTAAACTTTTTCCACTTGTGACTTCTGTCTCCTCCCTCCCCAAGAAACTTTTAGGTGACCTTGGGTATAAGGGTATATAAAATAGGTATACAAATCAAATATTTACTGAAAATTAATTATAATTTTGCAATTCCCTCAATCAGTTACAAAACTGGGGTCACAACCCATAGTGTAAGAAGTTGGGCACTATACTACTAACAGTACCTCCTCTTCCTTCTTATTTGAAAATCAGGGAATATTTGCTCATCTCCAGTCCCACAATACCTTTTTTATTTTTCATGATTTTACAGAGATTACTAACAATACTTTGACACATAGGCACATCACGATGCTTTGGTTAGCCCATATCTGGAGGCCTACATTCATATCTAGGTACCAAATTTCAGGGAGGACATTACCAAGTTATAATATGTCTGGTAAAGGTTATCAAGGTGGGGAGGAGAATAGAAATCAGCTGAGCTTCTTAGTTTGGAGAAGGACAACTCTTCAGGATATGTTTGTAATATCTGACTTGTTTGCTTGCCTTCAAAAGGCAGATTTAAGAGCATGAGGAAAGTTGAAGAGAGAAAAAATTTTGACTTCATATAAAGAAAAATACCCTATTAATTAGAATTATCCAACAAATCAGTGTTCTTCCCTAAAGGATAGTGATATCTTCCTATTTAAGAGATCTTCAGCCAGATGAGATTTTGCTTTCCAGTAGATCCTTTGTAGAGAGGATTCTTGCTCAGGAATAGGATGGCTTCTAAAACCCTTCTAGTTCAGAGATTCTATGATGTTTAGTTTGTTCAATGTCTTGGGTTTCCTTCATCCAGGTCATGTGTCTTATACTCATTGAGTGATGAGAATCTCTCTTACCACCTGCTTATTCATCTTGGTTTCAAACTTTCTAGACAGGTTGGACTAAAAATCTTTTTTTGCCTTTTAAATCCTTTTTGGCTAAGTGGTTCAGTACTCTCTCTTTTTCATTTCCTCCCCTGGGTAACAAAATCCAGTGGAGAAGGAAATAAGACCTGCCTCATGTACACTATCCTAGTATCAACCCTTTATGATGCTCCTTTGTTAATAGAACCTGTGAATAAAAAGTCAATTGGATCAAGACAAAAGACAAAGAGGGGGCAAGAGAAAGATATGATTTTTCAACAATCAGTTTTTAAAGAAGGCAAATAATGAGATGATCAATCAAAAAAAAAGTAGATACTAATATAAAAGAAAATGAAAAGAAATCCCACCACCCTCCATTTATTTCTATAGCAAAGGGGAAGCTGATTCCAAGGCCTAAGTATATATTAGCAAAATCAAAATATGAACAGTTTCTTTGTAGGTAGTTTACAATTACAATAATCTAGATTGGGGAAGACTCAAGGAAGGGGATAAAGACAATTTCCATTGCTCTGGTTGTCTATAGTAGGGAAAAGAGGAAGAGGGGAAGAAGGGGCAGAGATTATTTTTACCCTCTGCTAACCAGATACTTAACTCTGTTGTTTCTATGCTGTTAGAGGATTACAAATAGTCAGAATCCTTTAAATAAAATACCTTGGAGTAAAGCCCTGGTCACACCACCTAGTTGGGGTCATTTCCCTTAAAACACACATTTTCCCCTTGCTATTCCTCCCCTCCAAAGCTGCCTCATACTCATTGATTAGAAATGGCAATAACAAGAATCAAATATTTACTCTAAGGTACAGGGATGGTAGGAATGTTTGAAAGCAGGGCTCTAAAAGTTAACTGCACCCTTAACAAAACTCTGTGAAATAAATCCCCCTGACACCAACGTGAGCACCTGCCATGAGGCTTCACTCCCTCTCACTCCTACACTCCTCTTCTCTCACAGAAAGAGAACTTGTCACATAATAATGGGATCTGGCCAGGGCTCTGGTGGACATCAGATCCATCCGCCACTTTTGTGACCCAACTGATTTAATCAATCATGATAGATAGTGACCTTGGCCCATGTGATCTCATCTCAAATGTCTCCAGTGAGGATGATTTCACCACCTTTCTTGGCAGCTCCTCCATTCCTATGGCTATAACACATGTCATATGTTTTCCCTGTTGAAACCAAAGCCTATCCCTTCCATTTTTTTTGCTTTCACTGATGAGTGGGAAAATAGCCCCTTTTCTTCTCTTCTGTCTCCCTCATATATTAGGAAACTATTACTGTCCCTTTTCACAATGATATTTTTTCTCAAGTTTGGGCAATCTTAGTCCTTTCAAACTTTGCCCTAAGGTCTTATTTTTCATCATTATCTCTCCTTCCCATTGCTCTTCTTAGTCCTTGAATGTTTTCTTTGAAAAGTTTGCCTAATAGGCCATCTCTCATTTGTATCCAGAGTACTGTGGCAGATTCAGTGATTAACAAAAGAATCAGAAAATTAAGATGTATGTCCAGGGAGGGGAGGGAGATTTTTGGATCATGTTCAGAAATAGGGAAAATATGTTGCAAAATGGATAGAGATGGAGGATCTGGATGAAGGAGTAAAGAATACTGAAATCTGAAGATTGGGAAACTTATAAAGTTTCTTTTGGGTTCACCCCAAAAGTACAACAGAGTATTAGAGAGTATAGAATTGAAAGAGGAGAAAACTTAACCTTACAGGAACAAAAACTTGTCCCCAGAATCAGAAGTTGTCTGCTTCCATATTTATTACGTCAGGTTTTACTCTCAATCTATAGACACAGATTCCATACAACCCATATAGTTCTCTTCTTTTTACTATTACATTTTGTTGGGAACCTTTTGTCTCTACATCTTAGTCCTTTTCCTCCTTTGCCCTGCATCAGACTTTCCCTTGTGGAAAAGCGAAACAATGGAGCAAAACCATCTTGCTCCTGAAACCACAGCTAACTATGTATATAGCATTCTCTCTTGGTAGTGTCTCGTGGTTCTGCTGTGAAGGTGAAGGCATAATTTGCTCTCTCAGGACTGTTTCTGTTTTCTCTTTCTATTATTTCTTAACTTCTTTTGAGTGGTCTTTTTATCAACATTATTGCAGTCCTTGTATATCATTCTTCTGGTTCAGCTTATTTCAAGTCATGCAATTCTGGGCAAAACCTTTATCCCCCTAGTGCTCCATGCAATTCTCCAAAATGACATGCATATTAAAATAAGAAATGATAAGCAATATATTAATAAATGGGGCAGCTAGTGTCAAAACAGCCAGTTGAGAAGATTCATCTCCCTGATTTCAAATCTGATTTCAGACACATACTAGGCTGTGTGACCTGGGCAAGTTTGTTTCAATTTCTTCATCTGTAAAATGAGCTGGAGAAGGAAATGGCAAAGTATTTCAGGATCTTTGCTAAGATAACCTCAAATGGGGTCACAAAGAGTTAGACATGAACAACAATGACAATATTAAATTAATTAACAATGACAATATTCATGACAATAATTAATAACGACAACAATGACAATAATAATTACATAAAGAATTCAGAAAGAGATATGAATCCAATTTCCCTCCAAGTCTTTCCTGGACTCATCTTTATTTGTAAAATGGGGGCAATGACACTTATTGACCTGGGCTGTTGTGTTGCTTAAATGAGGTAAATTATGCAATGTAAATATTAAAATGCTATGGCAATTTCAGCATAGATCAAAGCAATGATTAGCTAGAATTAATCCAAATACTTTTATCTTTTGTCATTCTGCACAAAATGGGGTTTCTCATATCACTGTTGAACTCAGTGAATTGGTCTTACTCTTGGGTTCCTTATGAAGCAGTTGCATGGGACTTCTAGTAAACCTACTGATTTTAACTCTGTGCTATTTATTTATGCCATTTGTGGTTTCTGACGGTGGAGATCTGTATCCTTTTTGGAAAGTCTAGTAATTTCACTTTGCTTCGTTCTCCTTCATGGCCAGGGATCAAATAAGACCCCACAGAGCTGATGATGAAAGAAGTAGGGATCTCAAGTTCACCCTCAGCAGTTCCCTAAGACCAAGTCTTTTACCTCTTAACCATATCCACTTGAAGAAAGTGGTTTTAGTACATTGTTCCAAGTGTCAACCCTTCCTCAGGCCTTCTTCTGAAGTGTGCTGAAGGAACTTGATGTTTTTTGGTGTATCTCATGGGTGTGCAAAGAATACCTTCTGCAAAACATTGAAAACTATTCAAAATCAGAAATAGGGTGAGACTGGCAGTCAGAAAGCAGTTAAAAGTGCTTAATTCTGGAGATCAAATCACCAAGCATTGCTACTAAATATAAGCAAATATTAATCTCACCAATATTTACCATCCTGACCTCTCTTCAAGAAGCTTACAGGTGATAAATAATAAAATGATGATGATAGATACTTGACTTGTGATTTCATTGGTTAAACAGAACTTCCAGTTGACTATAGTCCCCCTATCAATGCAGTAAGATTTTTGTATACTCTATATGTTATAGGTAGTTATGTGATTACTAAAATGTGCTTACTCTTTTTTCTTACCTTTATCAAAGATGCCCTGTTTACATGTATATGTCATCTCATAAAATTTTGGAGTTAAGAAAGGAAATATATAAATTAGTAGTGAAAATCTGGTATCTTCTGGCTAATATTTCTGGCTAATATTATCTGTGATTCCCCCTTTTCCCCAATTTAAGGCTTGATCCCTCAAGGCTTCCAATTTGAGTGTCTTCTCTGTGTATTTGGTTGATTTGATCCCTCATCTTCATCTTCTTCAGTATCTTGAAGTTTCTTGGAGGAAACTTAGAAGTCAACTAATCCTACTCTCTCATTTTATAGATGAATAAACTGAGGCACAGTGAGTTGAATTGTTTTGCCCAAAGACACAAAGTAGGGAAAACTCCCTGACTGGATAAACATGACTTCCTTAAATCATAACATCCCTTATGAATATGAAATGGAAGTGATGTATACGTTTAAGGGATTAGATCTGATAGAGTGCCTGAAGGAACTACGAATAGATTTCAGCAACAGAAACATTTCAAAGAAAAAGAACAAGTAAACAAAATGGTTGTGTGATGAGCCTTTACTAATAGTTGTGGAAAGAATGTGCCTTTCAAATTGTGGGTGCTAGAGAAGACTTGAAAATCTCTTGGACAGCAAAGAGATCAGATCTGTCAATACTTAAAGAAATTCATACTGTTCATTGAATGCTGAAGCTGAAGCTTAAATATTTTAGCCATATAATGAGAAGATAGAACTTATTTTAAAAAAAAGACCATGATGTTGGGAAAGACTGAAGGCTAAAGAGCCCAGGGGGATGGCAGAGGATGAAATGGATAGATAGTGTCATGGAAGCAATGAATTTAATTAAACTTGGATGGACTTTGGGAGATAGAGGGGGATAGAAGGACATAGTATTTTATGGTCTGTGGTGTCATGAAGAGTTGGACATAACCAAAAGACTAAACAGCAACAAAAGAAGGAAAATGAAATGTAAAGAATAAAGGGAAAGATATATCTAACTGAATGCGGAATTTTAGAGAATTGCAGTGAGAAATAAGAAGGGTTTTGAAATTAGTAAGGCAGAGAAATAGAATAAAGCAATGGAATGGGAGAGAGAAGAGATATCAAGGGAAATCTCCTGCAAAAATAGGAATATAAAAGACAAAAAAGGAAGGCACTTAAAAGAAGTAGAACAGGATAAGAAGAGGTGGCAAGAATATACAGAACTCTACAAGAAAGATCTTAATATCACCAATAGCCACAATGGTGCAGTTACTGATCTAGAGCCAGACATCCTAAAAGATGAAGTCAAGTGAGCCTTAGAAAGTATTGCTGACAAAAAATTAAAAAAAAGAAAGTATTGCTGACAATAAGACTAGTGAGGGTTGTGGAACGCCAGCTGAGTTATTTAGATCCTAGAAGATGATGCTTTTGAAGTACTGCATTCAATATGCCAGAAAATTTGGAAAACTTAACAATGACCACTAGATTAGAAAATATTTCAACTAATTTTTAAATTTAATTTAGTTTAAACTAAATATAAACTTGTACCAATCCTAAAGAAGGACAATGCCAAAGAATGCTCAAATTATCAAACAATTACATTCATTTCACAAGCCAGTAAAGTTATGCTTAAGATTCTGCAAGCTAGGGTTTTGCAATTTGTGACCTGAGGACTCCCAGATCTGGCTGATTTTTCACAGAGGCAGAGGAACTAGAAACCAAATTGCCAACACTCATTGGATTATGGAGAAAGTAAGAGAATGCTAGAAAAACATCTACTTCTGCCTCATTGACTATATGAAAGCTTCTTAAACTGTGGGTCATGTCCCCATTATAGAGTCTTGTAACTAATTAAGGGGTTATTGATACATGTTTGATTTTTATACTATTTTATACTATTTATATTATTATTGATATTTATACTTTTATACTATTGTAGTATATACTACAGTATATATATATTATACTGGGTATACCAATATACCCAGGAATTGTATACAAATTTCTAGGGTGAAAAGGAGTTATGAGTGGAAAAAGTTTAAGAAGTCCTGTCTATACTAAAGTCTTTGACTATGTAGATCACAACAAAATGTGACAAGTTCTCAAAAAGATGGGGGTACCAGGTCATTTTACTTATCTCTGAGGGAACTGAATGTGGACCAAGAAGCAACAGTTAGAACCGCATCTAGAATAGCTAATTGTTAAGATTAGAAAAGGATTATGACAAGGCTGTATATTGTTACTTTGTTTATTTAACTTATATGCATAATATATCATATAAAATGTCAGGTTAAACAAATAGAAAGTCAGAATTAAAGTGTCCAAGAGAAATATCAACAATGTTAGAGAGGCAGACAATACAGAAGATAAAGAAGAATTAAAAAGTCTTGATGTGGGTGAAAGAAAAGAGTGCAAAAGTTGGTTTGAAGCTTAACATCAAAAACAAAAGCTAAGATCATGGCAGCTAGTCCTACAACTAGAGGGAATAGAGGGAATAGAAATAGAAAAATAGAGGGAAAAGAAAATGAAGAAGTGAAAGATTTTATATTCCTGAGCTCAAAGATCAGTAGAAATGGCAACTGAAGTCATAAAATTAAAAAATGCTCCTTGAAAAGAAAACTATGGCAAATCTGGAAAGCATATTAAAAAGCTGAAATATCACCTTACTGACAAAGTTTTGTATAGTCGAAACTATGGTTTTTCCAGTAGTAATGTGTGGCTCTGAGAATGGGAATATAAGGAAAACTGATCACTACAGAATCAATGCTTTCAAATTATGGTGCTGGAAAAGACTTTTAAGAGTCTGTAGGACAGCAAGGATGTCAAATTTGTCAATATTTAAAGAAATTAATTAGGACTATTCACTGGAAGGCTAAATATTGAAGCTGAAGCTTAAATACTTTGCATAATGAGAAGAAAGGACTTGTTGGAAAAGATTCTGATATTGGGAAAAATTGAAGACAAAAGAAGAAGGGATGGCAGAGAATGAGATGGATGGTTAGTCTCATGGAAGCGATAGTGGAGGAGGGAAGGACTTGGTATACTATGGTCCATTAGGTCATAAAGAAATAACTTTGCCAAGAAAACCTCAAATGGGGTCATGAAGAGTCAGATATGACTGAAATAATTGAACAACAAACAATGACAACACTGTTTGGTTATCTACTTTTTACCCTGCCTTAACAACAACAATACAGGTAATTTAAGTCAATCAGGCTCTTAAGCCAGTCCTCTTTCCATTGGACCATTTGGCTTTTCCTAATTTTAAAATGGCTAAAGTGTTCTAAAATAGTTGAACTTTCATTATGTAGCTTAGAGAAGAAAAACTATGTAGAAACTTAGTAGCTATCTTCAAATGTAACAAGGAAGCTGGTGACCAGCTGTTGGATCTCCACTGAGGAAATAAGAGACAGCAGGTACATTGCTTTCAACTGGAGCGTGTGGGATTTGGGATTATACAAGGAAATGTCTTTGCCAATGAGGGTTGTTAAACATTGAATAAATTTCTGAAGAAGATGGTAGAAGCTGCTTTCCCTGGAGATTCTGAAACCATACTAAGTTTTTCATGGCTATACTAATTTGAATGAGTTTGCTTAAATGTCTATTAAAATGCTCATTATTATAGAAAGAATCTCTGGGATTAGAACCCCTGCTGAATCCCCACTGGAAAACAGTAGTGATAAAGAGATGGCCAGCTCCCATTTCCTTTATATCTCCCTTCTTCCATATTCTCAAGGGAAAAAAAATTACTTTTGCAAGAAGGATTGTCAGTCAGTAAACATTTATTGAGCCCTTATTATGTTTCAGGAAATTTGCTATATGTTGGGAATTCAAATAAAGGCAAAAAGTTCACAGTCTAATGAAGGAAATAACATAGAATCAGCTATGTAAAAGCAAGATATATACAGGATAAAATGAAGATAATTGCTGGAGGAGGTTTTTACAGGTGGGACTTTACTTGAAACTTGAATGGAGAGAGACAGGAAAGCCAAGATGTAGAGATGAGAAGGGGAGAGTTCCAAGCATAGGAAACAGCCAGGGGAAAGGCTTGAAGTTGGGGCAGAGTGCTGTGGGAGAAGCAGCAGGAAGGCCAGGATCAGTGGATTGCAGAACATGTACAGTGGTATAAGGTATAGGAAGATAGGAAGGGAGAAAGGGGACAGTTTATGAAGGATTTTAAAAGAGGATTTCCTTTGAGTCTGAAAATCCAGGGAGACACTTAAAGATTGACTCTTGCTGGCAGTGAGGGGTGGGAGTAGAAGGGTAAGGTTAGAAAGCAACCAAAGGTCAGTGCAGGGTGGGAGGGGAAGGGTTGACAGGTGGTTGACAGGTATGGGCATTAGAGAAAAAAGCAGCCCTAGTAAAGGAAGAGGTTTTTTTAATTGGGGAAGGGGGAGATATTTCTCTTAAAATAGGGCCACAAGTAGATAAATGAACAGTATTATCATTGTTGTCCAGTCGTTTCAATCATATTAGACTGTGATCCTATTTGGGGTTTTCTTGGCAAAGTTTTGTATAGTCAAAACTATGGCTTTTTCCAGTAGTGTGGCCATTGGAATGGTTTGCCATTTCCTTCTCTAGCTCATTTTAGAGATGAGGAAATTTAAGCAAACAGTGTTAAATGATTTGCTCAGGTCACATAATTAGTTCTGAGGCCAGATTTGAATTCTTGAAGATGAGCCTTCCTGATTCCAGGTCAGTGTGATGTGCACTTATGTCCTAGGTGCTTGAAGAGTGCTGTCAGCTTCCTCTAAATTTTTTCATTCTAGGGCAGAGTTTGGTGCCTTGGCTTTGGTGCCTAGCACAGTGCTTTGTGGTCCAGAAGGTAATCGATGTGTACATGTGCTGGTAATGATCTTTTCTTATCTATTTCCTAATTCTAGCTGATTTTGTACCTTCCTAAGCTTCTATTCCATTCCTATCCACTAAATGAAGGGCCTCCCTCTTTGTCAGTTTCTTAAGCTTCTGTGCCAAAATAGTGATCTTGACTAAGCTCTTAGGAACTTTGGGGGTGACTTAAGAAAATGAAGTTTTGGAGTAGAATAAAAGACTCCTGGAACTGGAAAGAACCTGACAATCAAGGATTTTGAACCCTTCTTCCCTTCTTGTGTCATGAAACTCAGAGTCTGATAGAGTCCATGGAGATTCTTCCTTAGAATAATGTTTTTAAATGTTAAAATAAAATGCATAGGATTACAAAGGAAACCAATTATATGGAAATGAGGTTACCAAAATATTTTCATTATAAAATTCAACTTTATTAGATTCAAGTTAAGAAACCTTGTTATAGATCTTCTTGTCTCTTATTTTAAAGTCAAGGAAACAGATGCTCCCAAAGATAAAATGATTTGATTAATTTCCCCCAGCCAATTTGGTGTTGAGGTGGAAAATGGTCCAGTCTCCTGACTTCATCCTAGTACTGTAGCCTCCTTACACTATGTCTATTTTACTGAGGAGATGGCTTTCTTCCCCTGGACTGCTTAAATAGCTTAAGAGAGATTTAAGCAGTAGCAGACTGGACCCTCTGAGAGTGAGAAATGCTAAATATTTCAAAATATGGCTGCAGGGCTGAGGGGCTAGGACTCAGTATTTGGTGATAAAGAATAGAAGTCTGCTGAAATCAAAGTGCAGGCAGCAGAGAAGGGTAACCGGATCTAGCTAAAGGCTGAACCCAGAGAAATCAGGTAAGAGAGTGAGGGGGAATGGGAAGTGTTGAAGGGCCTTTAGATCTGAGGAGCACTACCAGTAGTAAATTCTGCCCCTAAAGCCAAGGGGGTTTTACCCTTTGGACTTGTCCTTATTCTTTGCTGTGGAAAAGGAGGCAAATCAGGTGTATTGTGTAGGAAAGAAGTGCCCCACAGGTGAAACTTACACCTGATTAGGAAAAAAGGCAGAGGATGAGACTTCCCAGTAGGTTCTTACAGGTGATCATTTTAACTTTCTCACTCAGAGTTTAACAATAAAATGCATACCTTTGTCTAGGATGCTTTGACTGTTGACTCACCTGGATATTCAGTAGAATGAACTGTGCTATGTCTTATGTTCCTTCCCCACCTCAGGTTTCTATGAATCTATAAGAATGGCATTTGTTACCCCCTAACCTAACATCACTTATAGCTTTTGAGAGTTTGTGGTAAATCTTAATTAGATTCCAGCTGAGAAATTTTACCTGAGCCCTCAGGTGTTGCTACCACCAGGTGCTAGGATGTATCTATTTGGTAGCAATGACTGAATAGTCTGGCAAGCTCAGGAATGTATAACCAAGATTCAGGGAGAGCACAGATAAAGATTGTTTTCTCCCTTTTTTTTCCTCTCTCTGTTGAAAACATTTATTAATGTACACTATGTGAAATTTAACTTTAAATTTTGTTAAAAACCTGAAATTAATGAGTAAAAAGTAGGTGCTCAATAAATAATTGTAAAAGTTTTATTAATGTTATTTAATTTTATACTAGTCTTTTCTTTATGTACCCTCTTCTTTATCTGAACATAGAAAAACAGTTAAATGAGACCAATTAAACTATATTATGTGAAAGCGTGTACTGTATTACATACCTGTAGTCCTCTATCAAGGTGGTATAAATTGTGTTATCTGATCTCCAGTGATCATTAAAAATATTCAGAATTGATCTGCCTTTTAATATTTCTTTCATTTACTTTATTGAGGAATATTTACTTTGTGTAATTTCTTTGGACAAAATAAAATCTCCAAATCACAGTATTTGAGAGTAGTCAGAAGAGACCTTTTCTTATTCTAGTTACTAAGTCATGTTTTCATGATGGCCTCAAAAAGCTACTACAATTTTGGGATGCATTAATAGGAAGCTAGCATCTAGTAATAAGGAAGTAAGAGTCCCTATTGACCATGCCTTTATCATGATCTTCTTCCCCTGGACTGTTTAAATAGCTTAAGGAGGGATTTTAAGCAGTAGAAGACTGGACCCTCTGAGAGTGAGAAATACTAAATATTTCAAAATATAGCTTCAGGGCTGAGGGGCTAGGACTCTGTATTTGGTGATAAAGAACAAAAGTGTGTTCATATCACTGATGATATGAAGTACTGGTTTTCAACATCTGATTTTAAAGATATTGATAACCTGGAGAACACTAAGAAGGGAGTAAAAAAAAACACTCCTTAGGTCTATACCATATGGGGATCAACTGAAAGAATTTGGAGAATTTAGCCTGGAGAAGAGAAGATTCAAAGGGACAAGACAGATACCTTCAAGTATTGTAAGGGCTATGTTGTAAAAGAGGGATCAAGTTCATTCCTTTTGTCTCTAAAGGACAAAACCAAGTGCAAATCTTAGATGTCTACTTGTCAGGTATATAGTATGACAAAGATTATTTTGGGGGTTTTAGGTAACTGCTAAGATCTCTTCTGAGCAGCTGGAGTCAGGAGTCAAGAAGTCCTGAGTCTTCAGACTGGCCTTAGACACTAGCTGTGTGACCCTGGGCAAGTCACTTAACCCTGCTTGCCTCAGTTTCCTCATATGTAAAATGAGTTGGAGAAGAAACCACTCTGCTGTCTTTGCCAAGAAAACCCCAAAATGAGTCATGAAGAATTGGACATGACTGAAATAACTCAGCAGCAGTAACAACTACCACCTAATGTCCAAGGAAGCCAAATGATTTTTTCCCCAAGATCATACAGGTTAGTAAACTTTGGTGATGAGATTTGAATGCAAATTCTCTGGCTCCAGAGCCATTATTTTTTTCATTATGCCACATGATTCTCTATGTCTCCTCCATCTTATTCTCATGAAGTCATTTACATAAGATCAAGTATCATTAGTAAATTTCTTCTTCTTAGATTTCAGCCTAGCATTCTAGCTTGTCAAGATCATTTTGGATCTTAACTGTGTAATCTAGTATGTTAGATATCCTTCTCAGTGATGTGCCATTTGCAAATCTGATAAAAATATTAAATAGCACAGGACCAAGTCCAGATCCTTATGCTATCTCACTAGCATCATTTTGACAAGCTGATGTGAACAACTACCCTTTAGATTCTTCGATTTAGAGTTTTAAATTCACCTAATTGCATTATCATCTAGTTTACATCTCTCCATCTTTTTCATAAGAATATTGTATGATACTTTCTCTAATACTTTGCTAAACTTTAGGTGAACCATATCTGTAGCATTCTCCTGATCCATAAGTTTAGTTACTCTGTCAAAAAAAGAAGCAAACAAAAAAGAAAAGAAAATGAGATTAGTCTTTTCTTTATGAAATCATGCTGGATCCTGATTTCTTTTTGTTGTTGTTTTGTGTTTAGCTTTTCTTTTTTAAAACTATTTTACCATTTCTTTTTCTTTTTTTTAACTATTTAAACATTTCTTTAAGAATTCAACAGAATTTTGGCAGGAGCTGAAGTCAAGTTCATTGATCTAGAGCTTATAAATTAAGTCAGCCAACAAGCATTTACTAAGTATCTATTATGTACTAGTCACTGTGCTTAGGCAATAAAGTACAAAGAAAAGCTAAAAATGGTGCCTTTCTGAAGGAGCTACCAATCTAATGGGAGAGACAACATACTAACAACTATATATAAAAAGCACATGTACAGGATAAAGTACAGATAACAAAAAGAGGGAAAGGACTTGATTTAAAATGGATGGGGAAAAACTTTTGTAGAAGGTAGAAATTTAGCTGGGACTTGAAGAAAATCAGGTAACTCAGGAGGAAGAGATGGGAAGGGAGATATGGGGGACAGTGAGAGAAAATATCTGGAGGCAGGAGATGTTCCAGTATCACTGGGATTATAGACTATATGTTTAAAAGTAGGAGGAAAGTATAGTGTAAGAAGACTAGAAATGTAGGATGGAACAAGATTTAAAAAGGTTTTAAATGCCAAACATTGAATTTTTTATTTGATCCTGAAGGTGATAGGGAGCTACTGGAGTTTATTGAATGGGGATGGGAGGAAGGTGATATGATCACACCTATGCTTTAAAAACATCAATTTGATAACTGGGTGGACTTTTTTCCCCACTTTATAGTATTTTTTTCAATTACATGTAAAAATAATTTTCAACATTCATTTTTGTAATATTCTGAGTCCCAGATTTTTTTCTCTCCCTCCCATATCTCTCCCTTCCCCAGGATAACAAGCAATATGATATAGATTTTACATGTACAGGATTCTAAAAGAACTGACTGGGATTTCTCATAGGAATGAATAATAATGTAAATGTATGGTTGATTTTATCATATATTACAGGATCAAATATTAAAGAAATCAAGTTGATCTCATTTGTATCCCACTGGCGAATTTTAAGTATGACCAATGCTCAATTATACAAACAATTGCCAGTAGAGATATGGATAATCCAAAATGGTGGATAATCCCTATCCAATTCTCTTTCAGTTTTGGAATATAGTAGATTAATAATGTTAATCATGTTTTGTTTAGGCTAAGCAGGCAGTGATTTTAGGTTCCTAGAATAGATGCAAAGCTCTCATGGTGCCAGTGGGGAAACCTAGGAACAAGCTGGGTGACTGGGAGAAATCATCCTAAAATGACAGATTTGTTCCAAATAATCCATATAGGAGGCAATCTGCATGTAGATAATGGTATACTAATTGTTAATGCTATCTCCTGTACCCCATAGGTCCCTTGTTTAGAAACTTTGTATAGTTGTCCACCAGAGGGTGGCAAAGACCCATATTGATGTTTTCTCTAAAGAAGCAATGATTGGTTTAGATTTTTTTCTTTTATTTGGTAACCTTTATTAGCTTTTAGGGTTAAAATTTAAAGCAAAGAATTAAAAAATTACACCCTTAAGAAATAGCTTGGCTCAAAATTGATATACTGAAAAATAGGAAATTTATTAGGGGAATCTTTCTAAGTATTCTAGATGTGCTTTGCTATAAAGATTTAAAGGGAAATCTGTTGGAATAACAGTTTGTAGCAGTAGACTGTATGATGCAGTGGAAAGAACACTAGATACGGAATTAGAAGACATGGATTTACATCCTACTCAAACTGATTATTAGCAAGATAATCTTTAAATAAGTCTTTGAACCTCAGTTTCTTCATCTGTTAAGTGGAAATCATAATCTTCTTATGAAGGTCAAAGAAGATAATGGATACAAAAGTGTTATAGGATACTATTGAAATATCAATTCTTTTGGCTAGGTTTGGGAGCAGATAGATGGCTCAATATAGGCCCTGGAATCCAGAGGACCTGAGTTCAAATATGATCTCAGATAATTATTAGCTGTGTGACCCTGGGCAAGTCACTCAATCCTGTTTGTCTCAGTTTCCTCATTTGTAAAATGAAATAGAGGAGGACATGACAAACCATACCAGTATCTTTGCCAAGAAAACCCCAAATAGCGTCACAAAGAGTTGGACACAATTGACTGACAGCAAGTAGTACTTTTGAAAACAAAGTCATATGCAACCTGCAAGCATCCTTATACACAGATTAATGACCTCCATGTCTCTTTGAGTTTGACATCTCTGCTTTAGATGGTCCCAGATTTCTTCTTAGGAACCCCACCCCCAGCCTCTGCCCCTTTAAAAATTTTTTTTAAAATATTCTTTTGGTAGTTCTATATGGTTTCAAATCATGAAATATTAGACAAATCCTTCAAGAGTTAACATTGGGAGTCACCCAAAAAGTAGTGGAGAGGGGTAGAATGGTTGTGAGTAAACTATATCATATTACCTATGAAGAATTGAACAGGATGTCATAAAAGACATGCAGGGCTGGAAAAGGAGGTGGGCAATACAGCAAGAGGAAGAATTAATTGACAATAATGTGTATGCCCCATTGGTATCCTAGCCATGCAGTGTTAAAAGATCTCAAGGGAAGCCCCTGGAATGTCCCTGTGGAAGAGTTGCAGAAAAACATGGACAAAAAAATTAATTCTTTCTTATATGATCACCAGAGTTCCTTTACAGTATATTTACTGTTTTTTTTTTAAATTTTGAAATGTTCATGTGTAATTTTTGAAATTATTATAGAACATGACCTTTAAAGATCAGAGGATCTGTATAAGGAGAAACAATAAGTAGTGTTTAACAGGCATATTTGAACAAATATTTAGAATATCTTTGTTTATTCAATTTTTTTTGCTAAAGGGGATAACTACCTAGTATAAGGTATACTGTGTTAGGCAGCAAAAAGTAAATTCTGTGTCTTTGACCAGTGGTACTTTAATTCATATAGAAATAGGGCTGCTAAATAAGAATTCCTGCTGCAGCATATTAACTTAGAACACCAGAATTAACATTATTTATGTACTATTATATTTTTATTTGTTTTGTTAAATATTAAAATTACATTTTTAATCTGGTTCAGGTCCTTTGCTGGAGTGTCAATGAAGCCAGTGGTAAAGTGCTTGATACTTCTATCTTAGATCACTAGATCCCATTTTCTTTAACTATATGTGTGTGCTTCTTCAGAACCTTTAAGAGCCAGAAGAGCCCTCTTAGAAGAATCATTTAATCTAATCTTCCCTTCCTCTCCCCAGCCCAAGTCCCAACACACACACACACACACACACACACACACACACACATACACACACATTTATGAAAATCCTGAAGGGTTGCTTAGTTTCTGTGGTGTTTTTCCATGAGCTTTGACACCATGCCTTCTTCTAATTCTATGAAGAGAAGAAAGGATTCACTTTAGGTTTGAGTAGATGGGTTAAAAATCTATGGAAGTATGCCATATTTTATCTTTGCTGTCTCAGAGAATCTTCATGATTACACCAGACACAAAAATGGTAGATCCAACCCAGAGTGCTTAGATCACAGAATCACCCAATATTCAAACCAGAAAAAGAAATTTCAGAGGGATTCTAGTCCTACTCTCCCATTTTACAGGTAACTAAATCAAGTCTTAGACAAGTCAGAATATTGGGCCTTTGTTAATTCTTGGTAGAACTCAAAAGCAAACCTTGGTTTTCTAATTTTAATTCTTCCAATTTTTTTTTCTACAAATGCTTTGGGAATAAAGTTCCTGTTAACTAGGTTGACTGTATGTGGAGTATGAGGGGGAAAGATCTGACTTTTTCACTGCTGGTCTGCTGATGACAAAAATGGCACAGCAAGGAGAAGCAGTAATGTTGTCTTAGGTAAAGACCTTTGACAAGTGGTCTTATCTGAGGGGATAACTGGGCCTCTGGGATTCATTTGGGGTCAAAGGGCCTGGGTAACCACCTGTGATCTTGAACAACCTGTTTTGCCCCTCTTCTCTGAGTCATAGATTTCTCATCTGTAGAATGAAGAGGTTGGACTTCTTGACCTCTAAGGGCCTTGCAACTTTAAATATATATGTAAAGAAAGTGCCACACAAGGCCTTGGGCTCCATATACTGTCTGTGTCACTAATTGGGCATCTATCTTTCTACACATCCAAGACAGAGAGTCAACTGTGTATGGTGTAACATGCAGGTGGGCATAATAAGAAATAGTTTTGAATATTAATTTTTACAAATATTTTAAAATAAATATTTCACTATGAACTTTTTAGCCAGTATAAAAATATATAGTCATAGCTATTTGCTCTTAAAATAGAATTTCTATTCTACATGTCCAAAAGAGCTTGTTAGTTTTTTTAATATTCCCATTAATTCTTTTTTTTATTCCCATTAATTCTTTACTAATTCATAGCTCATAGAATTTATAACTTAGAGCTCATTTAGCCCAGAGATGTTAAACATGCTGCCTGTGGGATGGCAATATTCCCCACTTCTACTGAATCAGATTAAAATATACTTGGAAATATTTTTTAAGATAAATAAAAATACAATAGAAAGTAGATAATATTAATATGTGGTTTTCTAAGTCAATATAAAGCCCATAGGGATCCTTATGTATAGTTTAGTGACCCATTTCTATTTGAGGTTGACATCACTGGTCTAGTTCAATGGAAATTGAGGTTAATGGATGTAAGGTGGTTTGCCTAAAGTCCAGTAAGAAGTAACTGAACTAGCATAATCTCTTTCCTCCCACCTCCTCTTTTTCTCTCCCTCTCTTCTTCATTTGTCTAGCCTGTATTCCATCATTTAGTAATTTCTCAGATTAACAAGAGGTTGATATAACACATACCAGTCTACCAGAGAGAGGATGAAACCTGAAGGAAGGTGGTAATTAGGCCCCAATTAAAAGGGTCTTAGGCAAAAAACTCTCCTGAGGAAAGTTTGTACTCACAGGGAGTAAGCAGGATGCTATGACAAGTCAAACCAACATTCAGTGAGTAACCAAATCAGTGAGTAACCTAGACAGGAGGTAGTAAAAGGAGTTCTTAAAAGTGTTCTAAGGCTGAGGAAGTCAGCACGCCTTCCTGTAATGGTGGAGCAGTGGGTGTCTAAAAAAAATGACAGTTTATCAAAGCAATTTCATCCAGACAGCATTCTTTTATTGGGTGGGGGTGGAAGTGGGGATGGGGAAGGAAAAGGGGGATTGGGAGCTCCAGAGAAGGATCTCTGGCCATGCTCCACCCTTGCTCTTCTTCAGCATTTCTGTGGTCTTGAATTATTACCTAGTCAGATACTGCCTTGGACTTGTCATGGTAATTATCTCTTTCCAGATATTTTCAAGTGCTCTCTCTGCCAGTGACCTGATTATTTTTGGAAGTGTTTTGATATTTTGTCAATGAAATGCCAAGTTGTGTGAGAATGAAGGAAAAAAGCATTTATTAAAAACACCAAGTGTCAGTCACTGTTCTAGGTGCAAGGGATACAAACACAAAAGTGTAATAGCCCTTATTTTCAAGGAGCTTATGTTCTAACTAAGGAGACAATACACAAGGAAGAGTGGAGGCTAGGTAGGGGAGTTTTGCCCGGAGAAGTCACTGAAATGGGGAAGTAATAGTAGTATTAATTTTATTACTATTCCCAGAACAAATGGCGAAAAGCAGGATATTCATGAGGAGGTGGGAGGAGAGAAGAAAGCATTTTATGCAACAATGAGAACATGGTTTTGGGAATGGCGAAATATGGTGGGTTAGGTAAATTTGCAATCATGACCATTTAACTTTTGGGGCAGGAGTTCCAAATATGAGCATATTAATTGGGGTGGAGATGTCAGTACTTCTGGATATGTGGAATGTTAATCCTTGTGGAGAGATGAGGAAGATGGGGAGTTAGATGGTAGCTGGAAAAACGGTCAGGATAAATGGCTGAGAGAGATAATTCCTTTTTTTTTTAATTTTTTACCTAGTACGATCCTTTGCATATTTGATATTTCTAAAGATGCTCATTTTTGTCATGGAAGGTATTCTTTCTGTGCAGATCATATTTTTCCTTATTCATCTGATGGTTAACCTTCTAGGCATGAACTTTTCTGAACTTAATGAGGTTGGTCCTTAAGATTATGGAATCATGGTTTTGTACAATCTTCTTTCCAAAACCAGTACTTTGGAAGGACCTGCCAGGTGTTGGGCTCTTTTAATAAAACTTTTGGGAAGATAGAGTAACTTTCCTCCCATAATTAGTCATGGGAATCTTAATTAGTGAAAGACTTGCAGTAAGTAGGCATATTGTAAATATTTGTTGAATGAAAAAAGGAAGGAATAAGTGGATCCTTGGATACTGTATCAGAAAATGTTACTCTATGGATGGCATTTTTGATGTGATAAAAGATTAGAATATTGAATATTAGAGCTGAAAAGGAATTTAGAGTTTATAATGTGAACTTTTTAATAGATTAATGATTAGTGAGTTTATGTAGTTTACTTAAGGTCATACTGTATATGGAAAAGTTGAAGCTTGAATCCAGGTCTTTTGGCTCCAGGTCAGCACCATGTCCACGACACTACTGCTAACTGTATCTTCCCTTGTTCAAGTTTGTAGGGGGAAAGTGCTGAACAGGCAAAGGAGAACCAGGCTTGTATAGTAAGGTTGGGTTTCTAGGAGATTCATTGGAGCTTTCTGAGTGAGCTTTTTGAGATACAAAATCTGATAAACAACATTCTTTTCACAAAGCCAAATGATAGATAAATTTTCTTTTCTCCAGATAGTTAGCTCTTGAAATATGAGTCACCAATAATAGGGCAGGCACATTTGAGAGATAATATATGACAATGGAAACTCACAAAGATGGTAGAATAAGAGGAAATACTACCTTGCTTTCTCCCACAACCATGCTAACAAAAATAGAAGAACATCATACTGAACAATGATAAAGAGATTAATGGAGAGTGACCTACAACCGGTCATTTTTCTAGACCTAGAGTGGCAGTTTAATCCATTCAGTACAGAGGAGGAGGTGATCATATACCTCTGTCACTCCCATAGTAGGATCTCCAACTCAGTTCAGAGCTGAGGGACCAGGGCAGGGTCTGTAGCCCAGAAGTCAGCTTACAAGCCTGTATTTCTGACCCCAGAATAGAATCACTGATACAGTTAGCAGATGAGTGACCAGAGTAGGGATTGTGAACCAATGGTGGACCGAATAGATCTTTTACTTTAAACACAGGAATGAAGAGAAAAGGTAAATATTAGTGAGCAATTGGGAGCAACTACACGGACAATATTTATATTCTAATGGAGAGGGTGATAACAAATGTGTCCTTAGATCCTTAATGATGAGTGAAATAAGACAGAGGGTTTGAATGTGATTTTGTAGTATTTTAATTAATTTAATAGAACAAAGGAAAGGGAGGAAAAATGGAATACCCTGAGGACAAAGAAAATTGTACAAAGAGGACAGAATAGGAAGAATGGGTGTTACTTGGACTTCCCATTCATTTGGACCAATCATAGAAGGGTAAAAAACAGTTTGGTATAGAAATAGATTCATTAGGAAACAAAAGAATGGCAAGAAGGAAGAGTGGAGAATAAGTAAGGATAGATTAAGAGAGGAATTAGTCATAAGCAAAACAAACTCAGTTTGAAGGGTGAATCATGAAGAAGCATTTTAAAAACAAGAAAAGGTAAGAACATATGCTTAGGGTCTGGGTAAGGAGAAGAGAAGAGAGGTAAGGGAGTAGCAATTTGCATACATTAAAAAATACATGACACTTCCTCAAATATTCTTCTCTAAATTAAGTAGTCTAAGAGAATCATGTTGACAGAGCTGGCTATGGTAGTGAAGGATATAAAAGAGTGACATATCCTTGTTGGTACGGTCAGCTTAATTTTTGGGGTGACTGTTTGAACCTCATGGAACAAGGTACTACTGATACATGAATTTATAGCTAAAGAAGTGAGACTAAATGATGAATTGTTCCTTGCATTTATTATTTCTGTTGAAACTGCAAATTCATCTTTCATTTTGGGAAGGTTTATTCCTATATAGGAGAAAAATTTGTATTAGTTACGAAGCATTGAAACTATTTTTTGCTTGCATATTAAGGCAGTTGAAGCATAGTCACTTGTAATCTCAGAGTTTTCATGAAAAAAAGTTGTCTTTTTTTTTTCTTGGTAACTTTTTCAAGAAGCTGATAAAATTTTCCTTCAACTATACCCTCCTCACCCCCAAAATAATGATACCTGCTTCTAAAGTATTTTTCAGGCTAATTATTAGTGTCTGAACTGGGTAGCTAGCTCCCTCTATGATAATAGTCACTTTCTTCACAAAGTCACTCAATGTGTGTCATCTTTAAGCTCATTATGTCCAATTTTAAGTCCCTGTCCAAGATAATAGTCAACTGTTTCTGAGGTATTGAAAACTCTTAACTGTGAATCAGGATTGATTTGCTGAAACAACAATCATGAATTCAGAAAAGATGGTCCATAAGCTCAGCTATGAAAGCCAATTAGTGCTACCAAATTGTCAATGTTGAACAAGAAGAAAATTGTAACTGAGAAGACAAAACAGAATCAGAGCTTTTTGTCTAGATAAGCAAGAACAGTCCAGTTTAAAAGCACATTGTTTATAAATACTTATTCTGAGATCCTGATGTGGATACTGCTACTTATATTGCTGTCAGAGGACCAAGAACTATATAGACTAAGGAACCACGCCTCTCACCTGGAAGTACACTTATTCAAGCTTCTTGAACTTGCTATCCATTCAAGATACGCCAAACTAAAATATATCATTGACAGAATATGTATTGTTAATGTTTTCACCATTTAGTGACATGGAAACAACATTTACCATATGATTATTAATTTTTGGAGTATTTTTTGTTAAATAGGAAATAAGTAGAAGAGCTTGAACATTTCTCCAGTCATTCAAACTAGCTACTTAAACCTAGAACAATTTATAGTTTTGAATAAGCTAAGGAATTTAGAATAAGTAAAGGGAAGAAATGTTAGTTTAACTGTTATTTTAAAAATATTTTTTCAGTGGAGAAAGACAAACATTTTTCAATAACATTTATTGAGTACCTTCTAATTTGAGCACATTCAGTGCTTTGCTTGATGTAAGACAAAAATTAAGAGGCAGAAAAATTATCATGGACTTTTTAGAGTAATAAGAGATTTCCTTGGCTAGTTTATTAAGGATACGTGGCAGTTTATCTCTGAAAAGTCATTATACATTTAATCTATGATTCTAAATCTGTTTGCATAAGATTCTTCTTGTTGGTAGAGAGTGATAATTCAATGCTTCATTCCAGCATGAAGGACAAAGTTGGCAAGAACTTTGGAAAAGAGAGATCTTATCTTTTCTGGTTTTCAGATTTGGAAGAGAAAATAGATTCTCTTCAGAATCTGAATCTGGAGAGAGACAGATTCTGAGAAGAAGCTTATATGTAGAAGAACTTGATCATATTACTATCCCTAGCTTTGAGGAATTTCTCTTGGAGAAAGATTTTATACCCTTTCTCTTAGCTGAGCTGAAATATCTCTCTTCTAGTAGTCTCTAATTCTCATATGTATGTTTTCCCTAATTTCTATTCACCATTGGCTTGGATAAATGGGTTTATTTGTCATTTTGTTTTGTGCAACTGGCATTTGATGGGAAAAGAGTCAAGCTTTGGATATATAGTTTGAGCTACTTCTTTCCTTTTAAGAGATATTGTTCAGGAGGGCAGCTTGAACCTAAAATTATTTCTTCTAAACTAACAATATTTAAGAAGGTGGATAGATGTAATTTTATCCTGGTTTCTCTGGAAAGAACTAAGTAGCCAGTCTCTGGCATCATTCTTTGCTCTTCCTCCTAGGGGGTATCAAAATCTTTTTTGGAGAATGAAGGGTGGAAACGACTCTAGAAATATCTTTTCATGTTTCCCTATGAGTCACTTCGAGATGTAGACACACAAAACCAGGATTTTGAAGGAACTGACTCAAGAGTACTGATCATTAAATTTTCAGTGTGATCATTTATATCTTGAAAATCAGCCAACATCAAGATTTGATTTATTGTTTTGTTGATTGTCTAGACATTAACAAAGTGATGGGGGAAATGTTAATAATGCAGATTAAACTTAAAAATGTGTCATGCGTACTTTTGTTTTTTGACCTTCTGGAAAGCTGGTTGTTAAACATTTTTTAGCACACCCTTGCATATAGTTAACATAATAATAGAAATACTTTTTATTTTTTACATACATTCTAATAAAACAAAAAAGTGTTAATGCTTAAGGTCTTTTGTAGAATGCATATTTTATTAGGTAGAGCTTTTATATGTCATAATTTAAAAGTGTCCTTATTAATATATAATTGGTATTCAGCTAAGCCCCATATCCACTGGGGACTTTTGTGGTATGTATTGAAGAAAGGCTGCACTTTCAGATATAATAAGGAACATATGAATCATGAAAGAAGAGAGTTGTTTACATCCCTCACTGGGAATCTTGTGCATCAAGGAGCTGGCCCTAGATGGAAATATGGAAATGAATGTAGAGCAATGATGATGATGATGATGAGACTTGTGACTCTTGCTAGTACTGAAGAGACTGATGTGGTGGTGAATCATGTGTACCAAGGGATGATGGTGAAAGAACCTTATGGGGAGAAGCAAGTCTTGCTATTGCTATGTTCTCAATCAAGGAATTGGCAGCAAACAAATGAGAGATATGATTTAATGGCATATCGTAAAAGTTACAACTAAACCTCTCCATTAAAATTTGATAGAAAAATCATGCTGCAAGTCCTATAAAATAGGTATAAATGCACTGTATTCTTTTGAAATCCTTGTTTCAATTTGGCTTTGGATATAATCATGACAGACCTGGGTATAATTTTTGTGGGGGAAGATGTCCCCCTCTCCCCCATTTTATCACAGTAGGGAACAATGAACACTGAAGAGCAATGCAGAAGGATCCTTTTGGTAGTACTGTGAGTAATGTGGTCTGCATAGATCCTAAAGGAAAGTGTGACTTGATGGAAAACAGTTTTGCTTGATATCATTGATATAAGAGTTTTTCTGATGACCAAGAGTCTTGCTTGGGTCAAGCCTGTTTTGTATTTTTGTTGGATTATATAAAACTTAGCCAATAACTGACATATTGTTCAGTTGTGTATTTGTAGAATTGAGAACTCTGTTTGGAAGATCTAAACAAAGCAATTTATTTATATTCCCAAGATTTCCCTGGCATGAGTCAGATTCTGGGATTAACATAAATCAGATACTATACCAGGTTTTCCTGGGTGGGAGACATTAGCAAGAGGGATTTGGGAAGAAATCTTCTTCCCTCCCATTGTCCATTAAAATCATATATACAGATATGCATGTATATATGTATATGTACAATATACACATTTATATATTTATTCCTATGTGTACATTTGCATTAGATACATATATATATATATATACATATATATATGTATTCTGTGGCTCAAAGCCCATTTGCTTTATATACACACACACATACATATATACATACAAACAAGCCTTTTATGATCATAGCCAGGACCCAATTTAAACATAGATTTCAAATGTATATAGTGCATTTATATCCACTTTATAAAACTTGTAGCATGATTTTTCTATTAAATGATAATAGAGGTATTGGGTTGTAACTTTTATGATATACTGTTAGTCATATCTCTGATTTATTTGCTGACAATTCCTTGGTCAGGAACATAGGCCTCATTTATAACATTTTTTTTCCCAGTGAAAAAATAGGATTTGTTTTATGACAATTCTCTTTGGAGTGTGGATTCTAAGAGTACATAGCTGTGAAAAGCAGTCTTTAGGAATGAGTGCAATAGATTCAGTCTGAGGACACAAGCTGAAATGTTGCATGAAGATGACAATGGAATTTCTCAGAGCACTTTGTTTGGAACTTTCATTTCAATTCAACAAGTATTTATTAAGTACCTACTCTATCCATGGCTCTGTGCCAATTACTGCATTTAGCAGATTCTAATTTTTATTATAGATATTTCTTTGTCTTAACTATTCAAGTAGGCTCTAAGTCCTTGGAAGGGTGACATTATATCATTTCATCTCTGTATCCTCCAGTACCTAGCATAGTGCCTTACACACAGTACATTAAAATGCTTTTGGAATTACAATTTGAATTTGAAGATGATGATGATAAATGTTATAGGATATTCTAGCATGAGTTATTGAAAGTACAGAACTCCTTGTGTAAGGTGGTTGGATTGCAAAAAAAAAGATATTGGGCACTAGAAATATTTTTAAATCTCCTTTCTCAGAAATTTTTTAAGAAAAAAATTAATGCCAATTTCTAGTCTGAAAAATGTAGTGCTTTGTAGAAATGGGAGCTGGATAAAATGACCTATGAGATTGCATGATTCTATGCCCTAATTTAAAAATATGGCAAAAGATATGGTGATGAGGACAATCACCTTAGAAATATAATACTCTTTGGAGGGAAATACAAAAAGGAAGTAGAAATGCGTCATTTTTTTTAAGAGAAACAATAGATATATTCTGACCAAACCAAGGATTCTTTAAACATAAAATATTAGGGCAATGAAATGTACCTCAAGTATACAAATCTGATGTTTTAAATGAATGAAAAAAGCTTTCTTTTAGAAATAAGAGTTGAGACTCAATTTTCTCATTTGTTAAATGAGAATAATGATACTAAATGATACCTTTTAGGGATGTTGAGAATCCAGTGAGATTTAAAAAAAACTATTTAATGATGTGTAAAAGTAAATTGTCACTATTGAATTAAGAGTACCATTATTATTATTTAAGGAACTCTGAAGTGAAAACTTTGGGAAAGTGGTTTTGAGTATCTTGAGTATCATTCTAATATCTCCCTAAAGGAAAGAGTCTTTTCCCTCACAGAAGATAAAATCAGCCTGGTGCCCCCCCCCCCCCCGACTCATCAGAGGATTAGACCATAATAAGAGAAGCAGAAAAGTCAGCACACTGAAATGGCTCTCTGGTCATTAGGGAGCTACTTATTTTTACAACAGGACATATTATGGCTGCTTCAGAGAATAGATGTTAGATGTGTCATGTGTCCACAGATCTCTTAAGCCAGTCTGGCATTTATGAATCGCTGAGAGCAGTGTCTTCATATTCATAAATGTTTTCACTGGCTCTTGGAAAGAGGCCAGTTTTGTGACTATGACATTTTAGAGAATTCTCTTATCTCAGTTGTGAGGGTCAGAGGTGTCCAGCTGAGACATCAGCTTCCTTGCTTGCTTCCAGGTCCAAACATAGGTCAGGTAATCAGAATGATGGACATTAATTTACAGAGAAGATGGCTTTGGTCTTTGCCTGGCCTGGAATGAATGTTCTAATGAATCAACTTTATGAAAACAACATTATCCCACCTTCTTTCATTAGTATTTTAAGAATTATGTCCTAGTTTTCATGCTTGGATAAATATCTATCCCAGTCCAAGTCACTAAGGAGCTGGCTCACCTGAAGAATTTTCATTTTTTTTTCCTTTCTACACTCAGTCTCTTCTAGGTCTGTTTTCAGTCTGTGTTTTAGAGTCCTCTTTACAAAAGAGCTAGGCAGGGCCCCCAGATGAAAAGCCCTACTGTCTTCAAACACTGCTCAGATTTTAGAAGGTGACTTTTAAAGTATGACATCATTGAGATTCTAATCCCTAATGTTTCATGACATGAAAAGGGCAATTTTGGATCTAAATTTAATTTCTAAAAAGTTAAAAGCAGGACAAAAAGCAGGAACTGTAATTTAAACATGGCCTTTTATATGAGAAACTAACCCTTCTGACATCATCCTATGAAATTAAAGAATGTCAGAACTGGGAGAGACATTAGAGATGGTCTAGGTCAGCTTTAGCATTTTGTAGATGCCCAAGGTTGCCTGGTTGGTTAGCTGGCAGAACTAAGCCCAGAGACTGATTCCTAATTCTATGCGTTCTCCAATATGCCAGGTTGACTCATTAATTGTTGAGTAGTCCTTCTGTGTTGTGCCCTGGTCAGAGCATAGCTGGAATTTTGCTTTCAGTGCTGGTCACAGTATTTTTGAAAGGCATTGTTAAGCTAAAGAGCATCCGGAGGAAGGTAATCAGACTGGTGATGGACCTTAGGTTCATATCATATAACTGAGGATCTTTCATTGAAAAGAAGACTCTGATAGGTGTGGGATATGACAACTTCTAGGTCACCTGTTTTAGAAGTGAGAAGATTTGCATCAAAGAACTGGCTGACTCCGTTGTGATGCTAATATTAAAATATCAGAAGGGCTATTATGTAAGCAGCGAGGTGACACAGTGAACAGTGTGGAGTCTGGAGTCAGGAAGAATAATCTTCCAGAGTTCAAATTTGAACTCAAACACTAGCTGAGTATTACTGGGCAAGTCACTTAACCCCATTTACCTCAGTTTCCTCATCTGTAAAATGAGCTGGAGAAGGAGATGGCAAACCACTATCTTTGTCAAGAAAACCCCAAAGAGAGTCATGAAGAGTTGGATATGACTGAACAACTGAAAAACAACCAGAAAAAAATTGTGGACAAGAGCAATTGAACTTAGTCTGTTCAACAAATCTAGCATTAGTGGATGAAAGTTGCAAAGAGAGAAATTTGGGCTTGGGGTCAAAATAGAACTAGAATAGGCTACTTTGGGAGATTGTTGGGTTTTTCTTACCATGTCTTCTTGCTGCATGTCAAGCAAAGTCTAGATGACTGCTTTATTAACTATTTGTAGAGAGAGCCACCTTTTTTTTTTGGAGTTCTTTTTTTTAATCTTTTTTTTATTAAAGCTTTTTATTTGCAAGACATATGCATAGGTAATTTTTCAACATTGATCCTTGCAAAGCTTTCTGTTACAAATTTTTCCCTCCTATCCTCCCTCCCCTATATGGCAGGAAGTCTAATAAATGTTAATTATGTTAAAATATTTGAGAGATTGAATATGTGTATATATATTTATACAGTTATCTTGCTGTACAGGAGTAAAAAAAAAAAACCTGAGAAGGAAAACATAATGTAAGCTAACATCAACAGAGAGTGTGAAAATGCTATGTTGTGATCCAGACTCAGATCCCATAGCCTCTCCCTGGGTGTATACGACTTTCTTCACCACTGAACAACTGGAACTGGTTTGAAACATCTCATTGTTGCAGAGAACCACGTCCTTCAGAATTGATCATCATATAGTCTTGTTGCCGTGTACAATGATCTCCTGGTTCTCTGCTCATTTCACTCAGTATCAGTTCATGCAAGTCTCTCCAGGCCCCTCTGAAATCATCCCGCTGATTGTTTCTTACAGAACAATAATATTCCATATTCATTTCATTATACCATTCCATATCCAATTTCATATACCATAATTTATTCAGCCACTCTCCAATTGATGGGCATCCACTCAGTTTCCAGTTTCTAGCCACTACAAAAAGAGCTGCCACAAACATTCTTGCACATGTGGAGCCCTTTCCTTCCTTTAAGATTTCTTTGGGATATGGGCCCAATAGAAACACTGCTGGGTCAAAGGGTATGCACAGTTTGATAACTTTTTGAGCATAGCTCCAAATTGCTCTCCAGAATGGTTGGATCCATTCACAGTTCCACCAACAATGTATCAGTGTCCCAGTTTTCCCACATCCCTTCCAACGTTCGTCATTATCTTTTCCTGTCATCTTAGCCAATCTGAGAGGTGTTTAGTAGTATCTCAGAGTTGTCTTAATTTGCATTTCTCTGATCAGTAGTGATTTAGAGCACCTTTTCATATGACTAGAAATAGTTTTAATTCATCATCTGAAAATTGCTCATATCCTTTGACCATTTATCGATTGGAGAGTGGCTTGGATTCTTATAAAGAGAATTGTCTCATATTTATATTTTGGAAATGAGGCCTTTATCAGAACCCTTAAATGTAAAGATGATTTCCCAATTTATTGCTTCTTTCCTAATCTTGTCTGCATTAATTTTGTTTGTACAAAAACTTTTTAACTTAATATAATGAAAATTATCTATCTAGTGTTCAATTAAGAGTTCCAATTCTTCTTTGGACACAAATTACTTCCTTCTCCACAGGTCTGATAGGTAAACTATCCTATGTTCCTCTAATTTGCTTATAATATCACTCTTTATATCTAAATCATGAACCCATTTAGATCTTATCCTAGTATGTGGTGTTAAGTGTGGGTCAAACCCTAATTTCTTTCATACTAGTTTCCAATTTTCCCAGCAGTTTTCGTTGAAAAGTGAGCACTTATCCCAAAAGCTAGGGTCTTTGGATTTATCAAACACTAGACTGCTATAGTTATTGCCTGGTTTATCCTGTGAACCTATCCTATTCCACTGATCGACTGGAGAACCACCTTTTTTTTTGGTGGGGCAAGGGTGTAGAAGGAACTAGATGGCTCCTTAGGTCTATTCCCACTCTGAATTCTGGAAATTCATTCAACAAGTCTTTATTGAGCTCTGACTAAAGGTGATGTTAGGCATTAAGGAGGAACAAAAGAGAGGTGAGTCACAGCACTTGCCTCAGAGTTGCTTAGTCTAGTTGGGAGACAGGAGGTACAGTCATGAAGCAGTGAAGTGGGGGTATTGCTACACTGGTGGACAACAATATGTTCTACCAAATGAAGGACTCATAGTTTGGTTTTCTTTCCCCAGTAATGATGCTTCACTTAATTGTTAAATACAAATATAATCCCTTTTGGATATATCATCAAAATAGGAAAATTTTAGTTTAGACCTTCTAGGTCACCTCTTTTAAAGGCAAAGAGGCAAGGAACTGGCTCACTCAGTTGTGATGCTAAAATCAGAATTCATTTGGGCCTTACAGTCCAGCAAGGAAGTATATGTCTTTATGAATGTCAGCAAAGTGAGTAGTAGGGTACTTCAGAGTGTTATTAAAAGTCACATCTGAACTTTTCCTTAAGTGTGTTATTTAATTTTTTTGTTCACTCAGGAATCATAGATTCTGAGAATTTTAAAGCTGGAAAGAATACTACAGATTATCTACTCTAATCCCTTTACTTTGTAGATTAAAAAAACTGGTCAAGAAAATTCATGATTTTCTTCCAGCACCTTGCCTGCCATCAAATTTACCAATATTCAGCTCATATTTTCTTCGTATTTGTGTATATAGATATACATGTTTATATCTATTTTTATATTAGATGTTAGAATGTAATTTCCTTTAGGTCATGAATTGTTTTGTCTTCCTTAGTCCCTAGTGTCCCTAGTGCCTGATACATAGTAGGTGCTTACTAAATGTTTATTTCTCAAGGCCCCACAGCTCATCAATCACAAAGTCATAACTGGACCCCATGTCGTCAGATGCCCAAAGTGATCTCTTTGTACATAGTTTATAAAGAATAGGCTTGACCAATCAAATAAATAACTTTTCACCAGCTTATTTGTAATAGGAAGAAGAGGACTATGGATGACTACAGGAATGTCAGATTTTATTATAAAAGGAAATCTCTAACCACATCTACAAGTTGTTGAGACAGCTACATGGCTCAGTGAACAAAATGCTGGATTTGGTATCAGTAAGATCTGAGTTCAAATTAGGCTTCAAATACATGATGTGAACTCAGTCAAGTCACAAAAACTTTTGTGTGTCTCAGTTTCCTACTTCCTAGAGTTATTGTGAGGATCAAATCAGATCTTATTTGTAAAACTTTGCAAAATTTAAGGTGATACATAGAAATTCTAGCTATTATTACTTATTTAATTTTTTTCTTTCCCTATTGTTTAATATCTGCCTTTGGGGAGTCATTTAAATAATGTCTTTTTTTCTTCTTTCTTATTGTATCATGCTGATTTCTGAAAAAAAATCTTATCCTCAGTCAAGGAGATAGACTCATTATGTCATAGCATCATAATGTCATTATTATCATAGAATCACAGACCTAGTGATAGCAAGAACCTCAGATGCCAATTAATTTAATCCATCATTTTATAGAGGAGGAAAATGAATCCTAGAGAGGCAATTGCCTTGATGAAGATCAGATGTAAGAAGTACCAGAAGCAGCATTTGAATCCAGATCCTCTGACTCTGGAGTTATTGCCCTTTCTACTATACTACAGTGTGTTCTACCATCTCATTGCTGTGGTCCTCAAACACTCATAGCTATTTGATGATGATGGAAGTATTTTAGTTGTATTAGGAAAGCCATTACTTATATTGGGATGTCAGGTTTGTGGCATTCCTGGGAACTCCATTAATACTACTAGAAACTAGCTCATGTTTTTCTTCCCCTCTTTTACTTTGACTTGTCCAATGTTGTGTGGCTGCTGGGCCCCAGCCATTTTGTGGTCACCCTATAATTACATTAACTGAAATCTTTGCCAGCCCAAGCCAATCAAACTTCATTATGTTGTGCCCATGTTAAGTGTTTGTGTATATCTTGATTCATTTTGATTGGTGACCATGAATATACAATGTATGTGTATATGTATATAAATAACTGTGCCTAGATGTGTAACATGTGCATGACTATTAAATGGTGATAAAGTACAGATCTGATGAAATGATTAAAGCAAAGCACAACATGTTAGACTCAAAGCAGTCAAGAAATTTTGGGGAAAGCTTTTCTCACCGTGTTAAAAGATGCTTTTAATTGGCTAGCACTGGTTCCTAAATTTTCTACAATTTCTTCCTTGAGCCAAGAAACCTAAGCTGTTTTGGGTCATTTCTGAAAAGCCTGTTAAGAATCAAAGTTAACTATAATTCTCTCATGAAGTTAGTGTTTTTAACTCTGCTATATTTGTATCTCCAAAGAGACTGCCATCTTGAATCTGGGCCCCAAATGTGAATATTAACTTTCATGAACAACACAAAATTTGAATCCACACTGACAGAGAGAAATGGGATGTTAAGTAATTATTTGGCCAATTTGAGCCCAAATAGGTAACCAGGTAGTACGTGCAACCCTCTTAGAGTTTAGTTGCTATTGAAGGGGGGTGTGATGCAATTATAATTCTTTAGTTGATGCAATCACATACATGTATATACACACGTGTATGTGTTTATATGTATGTGGTATTCTATTTGGGATTTTCTTGGCAAAAATACTGCAGTGGTTGGCCATTTTCTTCTCCAAATATTTTTATTTTATTTTTTAAATAATATTTCCCCCCAATTGCATGTCAAGACAATTTTTAGCATTCATTTTTAATAAGATTTTGAGTTCCACATTTTTCTCCCTCCTTTTTTCTCTCATGTCAGATCTTTGTTGTTGTTGTTTTGCTTATCTTTTTTGGCTTTTACCCTTTGTCTTAAATTTGAGCTCTGCTCTCAGGGCAGAAGGGGCACTGTCTCAGTCTTCTTGTGCTTAAGCACCCTTAGAATTGGTGGCTTTCTATTTGCTACACAGAAGTGCTTGACAGTTCTCAGACCTGGAGTCTGGCTGTCCCTCTATCTATGTTGAGCCATATGGATGGTGGTAGTGAGAGGACCTGGTGGGAGGTCATTGCCTGATACACTGCAATGGGGCTCAGGATCTTCTGCTAGTTTGCTGAGGTGAGACTAGCTTTTGGCTTAATGGGGTGCTTCCTATTCTGGTCTGTATTACCCATTTACCTGAGTGAGGCAGACCTTTCTTGCCAATCTTCCAAGTTTCTTGGACTGTCTTTTTGCTGGTTCTGCTCTTCTAGGTTTTGTTTATGGGTACTATTTTATGGTTATTTCAGTGTGGATATGGAAAAATTATGGTGATTTACTATGTAGTCCACCATCTTGGATCCCAGAAGCTCCAGCTTATTTTAAAGATGAAGAAACTGAGGCAAACAAGGATAAGTAATTTATCCAGGGTCACACACCTAGTAAGTGTCTAGACCAAATTTGAACTCAGGAAGATGAGTTTTCCTTACTCTAGTGTATATAAATATGTGCATCTGTACACATACATACATTTGTGTGTGTGTGTGTGTGTGTGTGTGTGTGTGTGTGTAGAGGTAGCCATATTCACAGAATTTTAGAGCTGAAAGGGATTTCAGTGACTATAGAGTCTAGCCCATACTAAGAATTCTCCCTGCCATCTAGACTTTGCTGGAAGACAAATTCCATACCCTTATGGTATTCCATTTAATGCTGGGATAGCCCTCTTTGTTGGGTATAACAGGCCTGATTTTGTCACCTTAGATTTTCTACCCATTGATCCTAGTTCTGCTTTCTATGGTCATATTGTATAAGTTCATTCCCTGTGCCATGTGACAGCTTTTCATATACTTGAAGACCATTAGTATGAAGACCGATTTAGGCTAAATAGCCCCAGTTCTTTAACTTGACTTTCATATTCTACAAACTCTTAGGTTAGTCACCCTACTTCGTTGTGCTTCAGTTTCTTCATTTGTAAAATTAGGGAAGTGGCACTAGATTTTTGATCCTATGATTACTTTGTTTGCCTCCTTCTAGAAACTCCCCAGCCTATCTTTTTATTCCTAAAATCTAGAACACAACCAGATACTCTGGATAGAGTCTGACCAGGATAGAATAAAAAATCTATTTGTTTTCAATTTAGTTCTTCCCTTAAGTAGGAGAGATTGGGATGATATAAATTTGAGGAAGGCTGACCACAAGTTTACATGGCCACAGAGACCCTTTTCTAGCCCATTGCTTGGTTGTGAAACACATAGCACCTAAAGAAAGACATAGCCAGGGAAAAGTGATGCTGATTCAGTGAGCAAAAACATGCTATCTGCCTTGCCACACAGTGGCTTATGCCTAATACTTTCAGAAAACAATTTTTTAAAATATCTTTTGGTTTTGTTACCTGGATTTCTAGATGTATCTTTATTTTTTTCCCCTTTCAGAGAGTTCCTTATCAAAAAATAAAGAGGAGGAAAAATATAATTCAGCAAAAATAATACTGGAAAGTTTGACATTACATGCGGCTTTCCATGCCCTCCTTTTTAAAGAAGTGTGTGTGTGTGTGTGGGGGGGGGACAGCTACACCAGCCCTGAAGTCAGGAGGACCTGAGTTCAAATGTGGTCTCAGACACTTAACACTTTCTAGCTGTGTGACCCTGGGCAAGTCACTTAACCTCAGTTGCCTCAGCAAAAAAGAAAAAAAAAAGAAGCAGGGAGGAAGGTTTACTTTTTAAATACATAAAGAAAAGCAAGATATTCTGTAAGAAAGTGGGGAGAAGAGCCATAAAGGAAGGTTTTCTTCCCACAAAGTTATCTCACCTATTTTTTATTTATCACACCTATTATGTGTGTCCTATAGGGAATCAAGCTTAAAGATATCTTCAGGGAGATCATCATTATTTGATTGCCATTCTATATGAGGTGAGGGTGTTAAGACAGGTAGAGATACAGTGTTCTAAGAGTTGAATTTTCAAAATGATATTCTCGTCTTGCACTTTGACTTGAGTTTGCATATAGATCACTCTTGGCATGCTGTTCGTTTTAAAGAAGAGCCTGGATTATAATAGATGATGATAGTAATATCAATAGATATAGAAGTAATCTTAATACTAAACATATATGCACCAAGTAATACAGATCCGAATTCCTAGAGAAATTAAAAAAGCTGCAAGAAGAAATAGAAAGCAAAACTATATTAGTGGAAGATCACAACCTCACTCTACCAGAACTAGATAAAATGAACCACAAAATAAACACGAAAGAAGCTAAGGAGATAAATAGAATTTTAGAAAAGTTAGGTTTTATAGACCTTTGGAGAAAATTGAATGGTGCAGAAAGGAGTGTACTTTTTTTTCTTGATAGTACATGGAACCTACAGAAAAAATGACCATGCATTAGGACATAAAAACCTCAAAAGCAAATGCAGAAAGGCAGGAAGAGTAAATGCATTGTTTTCAGATCATGATACAATAAAAATTACATGTAATAAAGGGCCAGAAAAAAATATACCAAAAATTAATTGGAAACTAATCAAATCCTAAAGAATGAGTGGGTGAAACAACACATCATAGAAACAATCAATAATTTCATCCAAGAGAATTACCATAATGAGACAATATACCAAAATTTATGGGATTCAGTCAAAGCAATTCTTAGGGGAAATTTTATATCTCTAGGTGCTTACTTATATAAAATAGAGAAAGAGAAGATCAATAAATTGTGCATGCAACCAAAAAAAGGTAGAAAAAAAATTTTAAACCCTCAATTAAATACTAATTTTGAAATTCAAAAAATAAAAGGGGAGATTAATATAATTGTAAGAAAACTACTGAACTAATAAAGAAGAGCCTAGAGATGTCATCTAATTTGGAATATTTCATTTCCCAACGCAGATCTCCATCCCCAGGGAAAATCCAGAATGGGGCAGACCTCCTTGTCCAGAGTTGATTTAGTGATGTGGTAGATCCCTGGCATCCCTCTTCTATCCACTGTGGTCTAGACTGCCTTCCCAGGCTTGTCTCAGAAATAAAATGACAGGTGAGGTGACAGGGAGGGATATTGCTGTTTCCAGACATCACCTCATTGGAGAATTAGCATGTGCCTTTGTCAAAAATGTCTTTCATTTAGGAATCTTCCTTGGCTTCTGTGACTGAAGAGTCACACTTTTAAGTCTCAACTATCTGAAAAGGTGCTTCATTTTATCAATGTTGAAAGCAAATTGTTGATGGGGAGAAGGCATGGTAGGAAGTGGAAAAAAATATTGGCCCTCAAATCAGGATCTGAGTTTGGGTGCTGCTTCTTACTGCCTATGTAATCTTGGCCATGTCACTTAATTTTCTTGGGCCTCAGTTTCCTTATTTGTAAAATTAAGGTATTGGAGTAAATGGTTTCTGCAGTCCCTTCAAATTTTATATCTCTGACCTTTATCTCAGATGTGTTACATATACCTGCTTTTGCCTTCTAATTCAATTCAGCTAATGTTTATTGAGTGGGTTCTCTGTGCTAGGTGTATTTTAAGAAAAATGACCATTATTTTAAATCCTAACAAACCCATTTTAGAAATTTCTAGGTATATTTTAAGTAAAATGACCATTATTTTAAATCCTAACAAACCCATTTAGAAATTTCTTTCATTCTGTTACATTTCACTTAAATCTTTTTTAGCAGCAGTGTGGCATAGAGATTTGGATAGGAAGATGTGGTTTCAGGTCCTGCCTCAGACACATACTGGCTATCTAAATCTCACTTAGACTTCTTAGTCTATAGGCTGTATGTAGCTCCTGGACTGTAAATTGCAGAATTGTTACTGATTTAAATTGACTAAGAGAGTTTCTTCATGGAGATCCTTTAACATCACTAAAATGAAAGCTCTGGACAAAAAAGAAAAAGAAAACAAAAGATTGAAAATTTCTTTGTTTATTTGTTTTAAAAAATCTCATATTGTATCATTATCAGTGTGGATCCTTAAGTTATAATTTTCTGGTAGTTAGGATTCTTGTATTTGGGGTATCATATTTTTTCTCCTTTAAGAGGCTAATTGAGAACTGCTTCAAGGGTCTTTTCATGGTTGGACTTTTTGTTGAGGTGCTGAAGCATTTGCAGACATTCCCCTTCTTCTCCTTACGAGAAGCCCAGCCTCTGATTCATCTCAGATGAGGAAATTGAGGCCTTAAGAAGTTTAAGTGACTTGCATAGGGTCACAGATAGGAATGCCAAAGATAGGAAAGCAAGAAGGAAGGAAATAAGCATTTATTAAGCATCTATTAGATGGTAGACATTGCACTAAAGACTTTATAGATATTCTCTCATTTTATCTTCACAACAACCTTGGAGGTTGGTATTATTATTATTAACTCATTTTACCTTCATGGTCTTTCTTAAGAATTCTAGAATTGATTGTATGACATGAGAGACCCTGGCACAAGGCCACCCAACATAGTGTGCCCTCATCAGATAGGGTTCTGTGCTCTATAAGCAAAGCAGAATTGAATTAGCCTCAAAGAAACATGATGTGTGCAAAATAAGAGAAGCCATCCCAAATGTTCATATGCGCTATTTATGTCTGACTTGTAGTAGGGCATTCCAAGCTTATATTGGTCTGATCAACCAGTCAGAAACACTGTAACTCGACTCTAACATAGTGATGTTATTTTGGTCCTCTTCAAGAATGAAGGACACCAACCAGTCAACAAATATTGTCTCACTTGATCTTCATAACAACCTTGGAGTTAGAAGGATCCTAAGATATTTCACTCCAGAGATATTAAAATAAGATATGGGGTAGATAGGTGGTAATGCAGTGGATAGAACACCAGCCCTGAAGTCAGGAGAACTTTAATTCAAATCCAGTTTCAAGCACTGATTTAACTATGTGACCTTGGGCAAATCACTTAATCCTGATCGTTCCTCAAAGTAAAACAGTAAAGGAGAATATTCTCTTTTTATGGCTCCCCACCCCTGCATTATATTGCCAGATTAATCTTTATAATGTATTATTTTGATCAAGTCATTCTCCATCAATGGCTCTCCAGTGTCTATTGGATAAAGGCCAGTTTCTTTAGCTTGGCACTCAAGTTTTGTATAATCTATTTAGCTTCTACCCCTCTCTTTGGTCTTATTTCACTCTCTTAAAACTTTTGCTCCAGCCAAATTGGCTTATTCATTGTCCCCTCCAAATGACTTCAACATATCTCTGTCCTTTTTCTCATTTAGAATATGAGGCCTCTGTCCCTCAGTGGATTTGGTCTTTACTCCTCTTTGCCTGGACATACCTTGTTCATACTTTAAAGATTGAGCTCCAGAAATATGGTATGGTGGGAAGGGTGCTGGACTAGGTGATGGAAGGCTTGGATTCCGGGCCCAGTTCTGCTATTCCCTCTGTGACTTTAAAAAAATAATTTCTTTCTGAAGTTCTATTTCTGGGTCTGTAAAATGAGATGGTTGAAAGAGATGATCTCAGAGGTCATTCTTTTTGGTACAAGTAGGACTAAGTGGCTTTTAAGGTCTTTTCTAACTTTGTGATTCAGTGATATATTGTATGATTCTAAAATTCAGATGATTTTATGGGGGTCCACCTAGAATACAATCTCTACTTTCTCTGCATTCTTTTGCCAGTGGTGTGCTGGTAATGTTTAACAGCCGACTTCTTCCTCTTCTCCTCTCAAATGTAAGTGTGACCCACTTTTAAGTTTAATCTCTATCATTAACACTTTATCATTTTCTTAAGTCAGAAAATCAACAAAACAATATATTAAGCCTCTATTGGTAATGTTTGCTAAGTTATAAATGTTCACCCTGGAAATTTAACAGTTGGCTGTCAGGGAGCCAATATGAGCCAACTCCCGCCTGTAACTGTTCTTATGGCACTTCTTGTCTACAAAATCATTTGCCATTCACCATATGTTACTCTGCAATATAATAAGCCTCTTAATAGCCATAATAAATAACAAGTAATAAATGTTGATTGATTGTTTGAACAGAGACAGTTTCATGTCTCTTTGAATCCTCCAAGGCACCTAGTATAGCAGATGAGCTAATAAGGGACAGAATGGTAACCTGGGAATCCCATCTCTACCCTTTATTAGCTTTACTAACTTGTGAGAGGTAGTATGTATTATGGTTTGGCTTCCTATCCTGCCTCTCACATTGACCAGTTGTGTGATTGTGCACAAATTACTTCGTTTCTCTCAATTTCCTTATAAATAAAAATTAAGATAACATCAGTAGGGAACAGATCACACAAAATGTTTGTATGACTCAAATTAGGTCATAGATCAATCAACAAGAGTCTAAGTGTCTATTTATGTTTCAGGAACTATATAAGGTATTGGAGATATAAAGACAAAAGTGAAACAATTCTCACCTCTTAAAGAAACTTCCATTCTATCAGGGAAGACGTGTGTGTGTGTGTGTGTGTGTGTGTGTGTGTGTGTGTGTGTGTGTG
>JAJPUD010001538.1:0-13149 GCA_023553655.1 Myrmecobius fasciatus | reverse complement strand
ATGGGGTGAACAACTGCAGGTCTTTGAGTTTAGGAAGACCATTCAGTGCCATAGTTCTAAAATCGGACTCTTCATACTAGCTAACTTGTTTCAGTCTGGTACTTACTTGCCTCTAATAGAATCCCTCCTCCCAGCTTTCTTTGTAATCTATTGGGTATTTTGTAGAGGAGCAGTTTAAAAGTGTCCCCTTCTGAAGCCTTCATCTGTTAATCTGTGGGCTAGTCTCTACACCAGAGGGTTCTGAGATAACTGTCCTTCAAGGATCACAAAGGCTCTCTGCAGTATGGAGTTCTGACACCTACTTATTACATGAGCTAAGAGAGTAGGCTCATTAGATCCAGTGCATTGTGAAGGGTAATTTAAGCCACATTTCCACCAGGGCTGTTTGGTCTGACTGCAAATGTGCCAGCTATAAAAAGAGCCACATTAAAGGAGTTAGCAGCTGAAATGTTCAAGCCTCCCTTGGTCACTCTGCCTCTGATTCATAAACTGGTATCTGGTTGCCCTGGGGCCATGGCAGCCATCCTGGAAAGGGTTAAATAGCAAACCCTTAAGAAGACTGTTTTAATAGATGCCAGCTTTAGAAAAGTAATTGTTATGGCCTTGGGGCACCAGACACACATCATGATGGTATATTTCTTCCTTCCCACTTTCTTACCAAGCTATTTTTTTTTTTTCTTTTTTGAGGGGAGGAGTGTCCTTTTTCAGTGGTGATCAAATTTACTAGATTTCAGCACAAGCAAAAACCTAATAAAAACGTTAAATAAAAGTCCACTTTTAAGAACTCCTCTCCCATCCATGTTTTAACAAGTGCAGCTGCCCAGTTGACAATATTTTCTTTTTTTCTTTGTTTTTCTCCTTTTTCTTTTTTTTTCCTCCTAGGAAGAGCTGATATTTCAACGGTGGAAAAACCACCAATTAAACAGTTCTCAAAGCTTATCATAATATTCAGTTGGTAAAAATTACCTTGTAATTAGCCCAACAGTGATCCAGAACTTATTAACACTGGGACATGTAAAGTTAGACAGGGCACAGAACTTTGCAATTGCTTCTGCCTGTGGCTTATTCAGCTGCAGCCTCTGGCGTCTGCTTTATTTCTTTCACAAAGCCATCTCCAATTCTATCTCCTGAGTTTAAGTTTTTAATGGCTTTGGGGCATTTTCTTGTTATGTTTGGTTTAGTCTGAAAGACATTATAAGCTGAAACACTCATGGTCTGGGTTTATCTCTGCAGGTGAGTAGATTGCATGCTTTGCATGTCAAGGGGAAATCAGTTTGATTTTTACATTCTGTGCCTATGTGTCTGTCTATGACTCCTTTTGTAGAACCAGACCTTTTTCCTGATGACAGACTCCTTTATTTCACTGCTGTTGAATTAATAGCTGAGCATTCTGAAGTCATGTGTTAATGCATCATGCTTCAGAGATTCTCTTTGAAGATTTTTATTCAGATCTGTGATCTTATCAATGTGGGGAACTCCCAGTGTGGCTCAGCCATTGGTCTGTAACTGATAATATCAGAGCAGGGTTATTAACCGAGGGAGCCAACTCTCAATTCCTTAGGGACCTGGGGATAGATTTCAATGGGTCCAGGAACATGGATGGGGGAAAAGTTGCATCTTAATTTCAGTATAATTCATTTTCTTTGTAATCCCATGTATTTTGTGCATTTAAAAATATCGTTCAGAGAATGGGTCCATGACATGGAAAAGATTAAGAAGCCATCTATTAGAGAGTTACCTGAAACACTCTTAGGTTTAATGATTTGCCCCTGGTCATACAACTAGGCTGTGTCAGAAGCATGGATTGAAGGCAGGCCTTCCTGACTCCAAGGCTAGCCCTCTATCCATTACTATCCACACAGTCTCATACAGAGAGTCATTCATGAGTTTCATAAAATTTACAAGAAGCTATTGTAATATGCGGAACTCTATGGCAGCCTTAACCTCTCTAAAACTGCCCTTATTTTATATCTTTCAATCTCAGCTTTGGAAAATTCATGGTCATTGTGTTATGATATTGGACACAAATGGTGATTAATAATATGTCAGCAGGACTGTTTCCATGTGATGTTTAAATGTCTTGAATGATATAGTCCCTGATTTAATGATATTTGACTCCGAGGGGTCCAGTTTCTAAGAATGTGTCTCCCCTTGCTGTCACCATAAGAGCTGCCAATCTGAAATCACAATTCAAAATATGTTTCTATAGAAATGATGTTTCTTAATAAATGATAATTGTCTGCTCTAGTAATTCTGTAAGAGAATGTCAATTCAGTTTGAGTAAACAGGCAAGGGGTGAGCAGGATTTTGATAAGATACATGAGCAATGGCCAAGGAAACTAAATTTTGGGATGCAACTGAAAGTACTAGGCGAACCCTAAAAACTCCAAGCGAATTGTCACTACTACAAGATGCTATCCCAGAGATCTGATACTGTCAGATTTTGTCCTAGAGGCAGCTGAGGGCACAGTGGATAAAGTGCTAGGTCTGGAGTCAAGAAGACCCAAGTTCAAATTTGATCTCAGATACTAGCCCTATGATTCTGGGAAGTCACATGACCTTTATTTCCCTCAATTTTCTCAACTGTAAAGTGGGGATAATATCACCTCTCCCACAGGATGGTTTTGAGAACCAAATGAGATAAGTCATGAAGTGGTTTGCAAACCATAAAAATATATGTCAGCTGTTGCTGTGTTTGCAATTTTTATTATAGAATGTGGGGTCTCTAGGAAAAATCGAGAGATTCTCTGGGCAACAGAAAATCTGAACTGAAGGTGCTTGCTTGACTAAGGGTGATGTTCTGTGAGTGATTATTTATTCCCATTCCCTCTAGGCTATAATACAACATGACTTGGCATTTAAAGCCCTCAACAATATGGTTCTAACTTACTTTTCCATATTGGTTTCAAATAACCCCCTTTCATGTTCTTTGCATTCCAGCCACAGAAGAGAAGTAGCTGTTCTCTGGATTCTACATTTCTTTTCACAAATTCCCAGATTCTACTCTCTCCTCATCTCTACCTTTCAGCATTCATACTTTGTTCAAGGCTCAGCCCAGGTGCTCCTTCTTCCTTGAAGCCTCCTTGGTTGTTTCAGTTCTTGTTGTTTTCTTTTCTTTCAGATTACTTTATATTATGTTAATTTGTTGTATCCCTCCAGTAGAATGAAAAACCTTTTGAGGCTGACAAGAGACTTTCATTTTGGTACTTGTATCCCTAGTATGGTACCTGGAATATAATAGGCACTCAATAAATGTCTGTTGAATTTAATTAAATTGGGAGGACCTTTGTCTTACTAAATTATACTAATTTATAGCTTTATAATTTATTATGCTAATTTGCATATATGTATGTATGTATCTATCTATCTACCTATCTAAAGACTCACTTTATCATTAAGTTCTAGTAGAGTTTGAATTTAGCAACATCTAGGCTGGTGATTTTGCCCAGCCCTCCCTCATTTAAATCTAACTCACTCGCTTTCATGACATCACCTCCCTGATATTATGGTCTTTTTTGAGAATGAAGCACAAAAATAACAATTAGCTCAAGAATTGATCAGATGATCTTGCTTTACTATGCCGGTGTTCTTAATCTTTAATGTATCCTTTTGGCAGTCTGGTAAATCTCTGGACCCCTTCTCAGAATGATGTTTAACGCAGAAAATAAAATGTATAAGGTTATAAAGGATAGCATTATATTGAAATACTTATCAAAATACTTTAAAAATACAAGTTTGTGGACTCTAGTTTAAGAAGCCCTGCCTTAGAGCAAGGAATTGGTTCTGGTTTCCAAATGAATTGGTCCAATGGTTGGATCCAGATGGAATGAGTGACATTGGCTCTGTTTTATAAACTCTGCCAGTACTTTGGAGAGTATCCTTGAAAATCTGTTATCAATTTCCTGTAGTCAGACAGTTCTAATACCTCATATGCTTGAACACCAGTTCTTAGCAATATGAATATATTCTGTCCTAAGAACATTCATATTCCATTCTTAAAATGACCAATGCAGTTTTCACTGTGAAAATGCTACTCTTCCTACTCACAGAACAGTTTTCAATATCATCTGGGTGATTGTTGCCTAAGGAGGGGTATGTATATTGAGAAGGATGCAAGCCAAGAACCTCTGGATGATATTTTTTCAGCAGTTTCCAGTATTGAAGACATCTCCAGCATGGCTTCTGTTTCCACATGGTGTGGACTGATTGGAGACAAATAATAGAAGAGACAGGTAGGGAAGACAAGGTTAAAGAGAAAATAAGAGAGCCATGTAGAGTTTGAAGAGACTTTGATTGGATATAACTATTCTGGTTTTTATTTGTGAACTCTGAGGGGCCCATCTTCCTTCCTCTCTTTGACTCTGGCTGTCTTCTCTAATATTTTCTCCAATAACACTTCCACCACATGAGTCTTTGCCCTTTTGTCCTGGAAAGGCTCAAACCAGGGAAGAAATGCAATTTCCAAGATGATGGAAAGAGAAACAGTCCTGAGGCTGAACACAGGAAAACCATAGAAACTTCCTGCAGCATACCCTGAGTCCTGTGCTGCCACTGCCATGAGTATGTAACCTCTATAAAATTTAAGAATCTTTATTCCAACTCCCACTCCTCTTGACAAATCAGATCCCTGCAGCTTGGCTATCATTTCTTCAGGGTTCTAGGATTCTGTCCCTTAAGAGTCAGAGAGTAATTTTCTAATGCTATTGACTTGAGCCTCCACCAATGTGCTCCCTCCTATAAGATTATTGATGGAAAATAAATTTAATTATGCAACCTCAATAGCTTTTACAAATAAATTTTATTAAGATGATACACTAAGAATAGTTGGTACAAAACATCCCCCTGAAAGTCTGTGACACACTTTCCAATAAATACATACAGATCCCAGGAGAAAATGGAATCAAGCTTAGAGAGCATATGTAAAATAGAAGTTTCAAGTTATATATATAGTGGAGGTCACCAGATAACAGGTGATGTTGATTTCCATGACAATTTTTTGATTTTGGGGTGAACAGCAGGATTGAATAGCATTCTGTTTCAGAGCCTCACTGTTTCTTGTGGAATCTATGCTCTTTATCCTTGTTATATTTCACATCCTTCCATATTCTGGAAGCCATCTTGGCCACTATGATCCAGCAGACTTCTTTCTTGAAAGATCCCTCTCTCACTGCAGCCTTCTCAAATTAGAAAATCCCCCCACCCCTGAAGTCCCTTGTTCTGATAAGTCTTTTCTTCTTGGTACTTCCACTTTAAAGAAGGTCCCTCAAGCCAGCTATGTTCACTTCTTCATTCTTCTCTGGGATCCTTCCCACTTTCCAGACTTCTTTGTCCACTGTGCCCCTCCATGGGGGTGCCTCTCTAATCCTAAAAATGCTTATCCTACTATCTCCATTTTCTTTGCCTTATGGATAAAAAAGAAATAAACTATGTTGCAGCTTGGTCTTTTGAGGTGTTCTTAAATTGTGGTCTTTCTAAATGCTTGTAGATTTGACTCCTCAGTGGTGAGCCCCAAATTGGTGTTATGTTTCACACATTGAATGGATATTTTTATAATTGAAGGTGCTCAAAAATATTTTAGAGCCTATATTTACTTTGCCTCCTGGCCTTGTTGACTAGAATTCTCTGATAATATTGTGCATAAAGTAATGAATAATATTGATGACAGTATTAGGAATTGTATCTTTGCTTAACATCTGTAATATGCAAGCAGGTAATCACATTGTAGGCAAGGTCTTTGCCTATAATAATTTGGGGAGGGAAAGAATAGAAACTGGTAATCATACCACTTCTCATTTTGAATCCTAAATGCCAAATTTGCATCAGTCAAGAGATGTCACTGGAGAACATCTGGTGTGAATGTAAATACAAAGTAATCTCAAGTTTATCTAAGAAGACTCCAGGTTTACAGCAGTAAAAAGGCTGCTTCAGTGCCTCAATATGTCCTTATCAGGCAATTGATGCTGTTTATAAATTGAAATCTTTGAATCAATGACTAATGGAACTATTGGGAAATATGCTTTCAGTGACTCTACATGATTTACAAATGTCTTTGTCTTTGGTGAAGCAGGAATTTTCGAAACGATCTCATTTTGGCATGCATTTAGGACTCACAGATTGTAACGGGTACACTGCAACTTTCTTCAGGGCTTTAGAGTTGACTGTAAGAGGAGAGAGATGTACAGAAGGGAAAATCAAACAGGGGTGTCTACAATCCTGTGAGTCTGTCTAAGAACTGTCAGGACATTTGCATGAGTTGCCATGGATCATGGGTACCATATTGCTTGCCTTTTTAATGAGTGGGGGAAGGGTTAGAGGGAGAGAAAATTTGGAACTCAAAATTTAAAAATGAATGTTTAAAAGAAAAAAGAAACCCCTTTGTAAAAAAAAAAGTGTCCATGTTTGTGTTAGGTATTGTGGGAGAAACTAGCCTCAGGATGTGAGGAAAGGAAATTTATTGTGTGGATTGTTGATAGGAAATTTAACACCGAGATTCAGTAGAGTGAGTCATTTCAATTCAACATGTACTGAGCATCTATAATGTGCCAGGCACTGTGCTAGTTGCTGGAGATACAAAGGCAAAAACAAACAGTCCTCATCCAAAGGAGATTATATTCCTCTGTGAGGGAGGGGAGAAAAATATGCATATGAAATATACAATAAATATATACACAGACAATATTATATATGCACACACAGGTATATCTACATATATACATGCATATATACACATATATAATATAAAGAGAGAGTGTGAAGAGAGAATGAGAACAAGAGAGAAAGGGAAAGAGGGACAGAAGAGACAGAGAGGAAGAGATTGAAGGAGAAGGATGGGGGGAGGAGGGAAGAAGGGAGGAGAGAGAGTACATAAGAAAGAGTAGGAGTGCTTCTTTATAATGTGTAATAATAATCACATAGGGAAAGAATACTATTTACTTCTTGGAAGGGAGGGTTGTTCAGTTTAAGAGGATCACTTGAACCTGGAAGAAGAGGATTTCTAAGATACATTGATGAGGAGAGGGATCAATCTAAGCATGAGATGTTGCCTATTCAAAACTATAGAGGTGAGAGATAGATTGTCATGTAGGGAGAATAGCCATTTTTCTTTTGTGGAACTTAGGGTACATGTGGCAACTAGATGGTACAGTGGATAAAGTACCTTTCATGGAGAGAGAAAAAGACTTGAGGACTTGAGTTCAAATCTGTCCTCAGACATTTTCTAGCTGTGTGAACCTGGGCAGGTCACTTAACCTTTTTCCTTGAGTTTCCTAATCTGTCAAATGAGTTGGAGAAAGGGAATGGCAAACTGCTCCAGTATCTGTGCCAAGAAAATCCCAAAAGGAGTCATGAAGAATTGGACAGGACTGAAAATGACAAAATGATAATAAAAAAGGTATATTTATGTTGGTGGGAGGATGATTTAAACTAAATCAAGAAAAATAGAACTAGATTATGAAGAGCTTTAAATGCAAACAGAATTCATATTTTATTCTGGAGAAAACAGGGAGGCACTGAAGCATCTCAAGTTAGGGAATACTATAGTAAAATCTCTCTTTTAGAGTTGAATATCACTCTGATAAGGAGAAACTGGAGGCAGGAAGACTGGTCAATTAGTCAGTCAACAAACATTTATTAAGCACTATATTCCTGATACTGTTCTAAATACTGGAGATACAAAGAAAGGCAAAACATATTCTTTATTCTAAATAGTATCTTATATTCTAAAGGGGAAGATAATAACTAAAATCCCCATTAGAATGTGAGTTCCTTGGGGCAGCTAAGTAGTGCAATGAATAGAGCACCATCCCTGAAGTCAGGAGGACCTGAGTTCAAATTTGACCTCAGACACTTAACACTTCCTGGCTGTGTGACTCTGGACAAGTAAACTTAACCCCAATTGCCTCAGCAAAAAACAAAACAAAACAAAAAACAATGTGAACTCCTTGAGATAGGAACTTTTTGCCTTTTTTATCCATTGGCCTTAGCACAATGCCTGGTACGTAGTAAGTATTGAATGTCTATTAACTAACTGCATTTTGTGACTTTTTGAAGGTTTTTCTTAAAGATAGTGGAATGGTTTGTAATTTCCTTCTCCAGATCTTTTACAATAGGGAAACTGAGGCAAAAGGGTTAGGTGACTTGCCCAGGGTCACACAGCTAGTACTTGGTCTGGAGTCAGATCTGAACTCTTTTGGACTCCAGGCTCAGCGCTCTATGCAATATGGCGCCACCTAGTGGTCTTGCTGCATAGAACAAACAGATTGTTATCAGAAAGGAAGACAAGGTGGAGGAGAACTGATTGAGTCTGGAAGGAAGCCTGGTAAACTAAAAAGCAAAGAAGGAAGACTGAGTAGTCTAAGCATAAAACATAGCTACCGAAAAGGCATGGAATTAGGAGATGGAGGATTATGTAGCTAGGTTATAGGGTATGCTGAGGGGAATGAAATGTAAAAAGACTGGAAAGATAGAAATATTTTAAAGGGCATGCAGATAACTTTGCATTTGAGCCTGGAGGTAATATAATAGGGAGCTCTGGAGTTTGTTGAGTATGGGAGGAGGAAGGTCATCTTCATTTTAGGAAAATCACTAGCAATCAGATTCAAAAATGATTAGAATGGGGAAGAGAGGGAAGGCAGAGAGACTGATTAGAAAGTTGTTTCAATAATGCAAACTTGAGGTGACAAAGGTTGAACTAGGCTGGTAGCCGTGTGGGTGAACAGTTGGGGAGATAGGTGATAGGTGTCATTAGAAATGACAACATTAGGGAGACCTAGATGGTACAGTGAATAGAGCACCAGTCCTGGAATCAGGACCTGAGTTCAAATGTGGCCTTGGGACTTAACACTGACTAGTTGTGTAGCCCTGGGCAAGTCACTTAACCCCAATTGCCTCATTAAAAAGAAAAAAAGAAATGACGAGATTTGGTACCAAATTAGATTATTATCAATTAGGAATCAATGTTTTGGGGTGAAATAGAATATGTTCAAGAGAACTGGGGTGTCTCCCTTCCTTTCCCTCCCTCTCTCTCCCTCCTTCTCTCTCCCTCTCCCTTCCTCCCCCTCTTTCCTCTCCCCTCCTCCTTTCCCCTCCCCCCTCCTTTCCCCTCCCCCCTCCTTTCCCCTCCCCCCCTTGTCTCTCTTTTTGTGTGTGTCTATATGAATGTAGAGCACTTGTCTATCAGTGGCTGAACTCAACAGATTTTGTGTAAGTAAGCCAATGTGTGATCTAGAAAGAGCATGTCCTGGGGCAAGAATGGGAAGGGAGTTGTATACCTTCTCTGTCCTATGCCAACAGGCAACACAACATCACAAGACTTGTATGAAAACCAGATTTATTATAAGAGAAGTGAACATGCGTGTGGAACCCAAAGAGTTCAAAATTTTTTTTTAAACAAAGAATTGGGGTTAAGTGATTGCTCTAGAATCATACAACTAGTTAAGCATCTGAGGCTGCATTTGAACTCAGGGTTCTCCTGACTCCAAGGCTGGTGCTCTATTCACTGAGCCATCTAGCTGCCCTGAATTCACAATCTTTACAGAAGTTTGTGTTTTTATGACAATACAACAAAAAGAAAACAGGAAGGGGCATGGCCTGGAAGGGGAAAGGTGCAGTAAACACTAGCTTAGTGGAGAAACAAAGGGATGGCAAAAACACCACGATTTTCCCTTGGGAATCATGCCTTTTATACTTAGCACCCCCTCCCCACCAATTTTGATTCTGTTGAAGACTATTGCTTATCTGAAGAGCTCATTCATGTAATCTCCAGATGGGAGGAGAAAGAATCTGAGAGTCAGGAGGGGAGAAGACCTCCAGTACAGTGTGCACCACTGGGAGTGATGAGATCATCACAAAAAGTTGTTTTCTACAAGATAAAAGGAAATTCTAGAAGAGATTTCCTTGAAGCTGGCTGACCAATAATATATGTTGTTGTTGAGTCATTTCAATCATGTGCAATTCTTCATGATCCCTTTTGAGTTTTTTTGGTAAAGATACTGGAGTGTGCGCCTTTTCCTTCATCTCATTTTACAGATGAGGAAACTGAGGCAAACAGATTTAAATGACTAGCCCAGGGTCACACAGCTAGTAAGTGCCAGAGGCTGGATTTAAATTCAGGTTTTTCTAAGTCTAGGACCAGTGTTCTATCTCTTTGCTACCTTGCTGTCCTGCTGTTTGCCAAATTGAATTCAATGTACTTATCCCCCTGTTGCTGGTGCCTTCCCTCTGAGATTATCTCCCACTTATCCTGAATATATCTTGTACCTATATAGCTATTTGCATGTTGTCTCTCCCATTAGAATGTGAGCATTTGATGGATAGGGATCCTGTTTTTGCCTTTCTTTCTATCCCAGAGTATATTTCCTGGCCTTTTATGGGCTGTCTTCATTCATCAAACCAATCAGATAATTGTCAAGTTTCTACTTGACAATTCTACTTGACAATCTACTGCCATGTGGATTGTTTCTTAGTCTCTCTTCCACTTAGCACAGTTAATAATAGCACTTAATAAAGGTTTGTTGACAGACTGACTCATCCAAGGACTTGCTTGGGTTCTAAGGTGGAGATTGTAAGCAGCTGTTTAATGATAGGCCTGGAGAATGGGATTGCACTGCCTGTGATTAGCTGAATTTGTTGAGTTCAGCCACTGATAGACAAGATATGAATAGGTTTTCAACATGACAGAGCTTCTTTGTTGCAAAATGTATTCTATAAACCAGTACAGAAAACAATTATGGAAACACAAAGGTATAAAACAGTTATTTGGGGGATAGGGTATGGACCTTGAAATTCATAGATACAGTTACTTCCTGGATAGAAATCCTATTGATATAGAATGGTGGTTTTTCTGCAGTGTACATTCTTGGGAGAGTTGCCTGAGAACTGAGAAGCTAAATGATTCCCTGGCTAATGCAGTTAATGTGTCAGCATTGGGATCAGAGTTTGGGACTTCCAAGGCCAGTCTCCTACTTATTTTTGCAACAAGGGAATGAAATCATTGCATTATGCCCCCAAGAATGGGTCAAAATCTAAAATTTAAGATCATTAATTTAGAATTGGAAGGTATCATTATTTAGTCCAATCTTTTTCTCTGCCCCATTTTATAGAGGAGGATCATAGTAGCATATATTTGGCTTTGGAAGAGATGTTGGATTCATTTAGTTCAACACCTTCATTTTACAGATGAAAGAACTCAGGACCAGAGATGAATTTACTTGTCCAAGATTATGCAGGTAGTAAGTAGCAGAGCTGGAAGTTGAACTCACATATCCACTGATTTTTAAATCCAAGAGAGCATGGCATGGCAGACACAGTGCTAGACTAGTGGGGTTCAAATCCCACCTCACACACAAGTAATCTAACCTCTCTGAGCCATAACTTCCCCATGTATAAAATGAGAAAGTTGGAGTAAATGATAAGATTCCTTTCAGTTCTAAGTTTTTCAGCTTCAAATTCCTGATCCCTTGTTAAATAATTTTTCCACCATTTCATAGCTAGTAAGTGGCAAATTCCCCTTGGATGTGTGAAGAACCCTTCTGTAGCATTCTTAGCAATGTAGTTTAGTTTCCTTCTGAGTTAAATAGAGTAGCATTGCCTTGGAGGGTAATCAGCAATCCTTCTATGGGAAAAACTCATTCATAAATTGAAAGATTTACTATAACATAGTGGTTAAGTTGGCCTGTATACTCTGCCAGTGCCAAATGGAATACAATTGCAAACTATAAAGTTACTCACCATACATATACTTTACATAAAGTTACTTGACTAGAGAAGAGAGCATCTCACTACAGGACTCAGGCATTCATAGACTGGTACATCCTACATGTTCAAACTCTTTGATCCTTTTTTTTTAAACTTCTATCTGCCTCAGAGACAACTTCTCACCCAAATCCCTTTGTTTCTTATACATAAATGCTTAGGATGCTCTAGCTGGAGAGTCAAAGGGAAGTGAAGATTTGATAATTAGCCAGTTAACTTGATCAACATTGACAGCCTGACTGGATGACCCCAGAGTGCATTTCTTGACCCTGAATTAGTTGTCTCCATTCATCAAACCAATCAGATAACTGCCAAGTCTTTACTTCACTCTGTGCTGTGTGGGTTGTTTGTCAGTCTCCCTTTTACTTTGTGGGGGAATGCTGGAGGGAGAAAGGAGGAGGGAAAGAACTAGACCTAAAGGCATTTGTAAACTTTTATCCTCTATCAGCTTCAGATCATCACGACCTCTTCCTTTACTGGGCCAGTGACTTGTAATGTGGAACAGTCTGGGAATGAACCTTGGAAACATTTAAGCACTGTGGTCATGGAGCCTTTTGGCTTTTTCTGTTTATTTGTTTCAAACTTAAATGTCTTATTTTGGAAACTCTCATGAGGGAGACCTTCACTGTACCCTTTAGGCTTCCTTAGCAGCTTTTCAATCTTCAGGATTTCCTATGAATGTCAAATTTATACCAGAAAAGCAATATGCAAAATATCTTATCTAAAAAGAGCTGAGAGTTGTGCATTTTTCTGGGAATAATTTTTTCCTCAAATAATTGACCATATAACATTCATTTATTTTGAATTTAAAAACATCCTCGACAACATTTAACTTGTTTTTTTTTTTTCTCTCTTTAATTACAGCTTGGTCTGACAATAGCCATTCGCTATAGCCACAGGTAAATGTTTTCTTCTTCTTTTAAGAGATAGCTGTGCCAATTTATAGTATTTGCATTTGAAAACAATATGAATATTTTATTGGCAATATTGTGTAGGTATTTGACAAAATGGGTCTGGTTAACAAAGTGATTATAAACACTGTTGGTTGGTTTGGTGCTAGGATGTGATAGAAAAAAACTACTTATTACAGATATGAACTAGGCAAGTCACTTGTTCTCTTTGTTCAGAGCTATAAAGAGAGGTAGTGTATGGATAGAGAGCAGGTCTTGGAACTTGGATTCAAGTGCCATCTCCAACATATACTACCTTTTTGATGCTGGGTGGTGATTTAGTCGTTCAGTGGCCCCAGGCAATACTCTGACACAACAAGTTATAAAATAGTTGGATATCTACATTAACAAAACTTTCTCCCTGGGAGTTCCCTATACTAATGAAATCATAGGTTCAGTCTCCATCCAAAACCACTCAAAAAACCCCACAAAAAACCACAACTTTTTT
>JAJPUD010001537.1:388544-403309 GCA_023553655.1 Myrmecobius fasciatus | reverse complement strand
CTAACCTTCTCCGGAGTTCTTTCAAGGTAGATCTTTTATAGAAGTGCGTTGTAGTCCAAATGCTTGGCGGGGCCCTCACTCAGAAACCAGTTGGAAGGCTTACTTTGTCTGGGTTTGAGGGAATGTCGGAGGAGTTCACAGAGAAAGCTGTCCGCAGTTCGCCATCTTGGCTCCGCCCCCCTATTGCTTTATATTTTGCAAAACACTTCACATATATTATTTCAGTTGCTTTTCCTACAATTGTCCTATTAGGCAGGTACTAAAATGATCCCTTTTACAGATGAGGAAAAGAAGGCTAAAATAGCTTAAGTGATTAGAATTACCAAGCTGGTGTATGAGGCAGATTTCGAATTCTCAAGTCTCCTTGCCTCTAGGATTAATACTCTATTTACTGTGGAATTTAGGTGTTAAGAGAGAGTTTTGTTATAGTAAATCAGTTTATTTTTTAAACTCTCAATCAAGCAATGGTGGAATTTTATATCAGTTCTTTCTATAATTTGTGTGGCTGTTATGTTATTACATAATCTGCTACGGAACACCTTTTGTAAAAGCCTGTCTATTCCTTTTGCTTACCTTTATCAAGGATCTTCATAAAAATGCTGCAAAAATGTTTGCAGCAGGGGCAGCTAGGTGGCGCAGTGGATAGAGCATCAGCCCTGAAGTCAGGAGGACCTGACTTCAAATCTGGTCTCAGACACTTCCTAGCTGTTTGACCCTGGGCAAGTCACTTAACCCCAATTGCCTCAGCAAAAAAGCAAAAAATAGATAAATAAATTAATAAAAAATTAAAAAAACGTTTGCAGCGGCGCTTTTTGTAGTAGCAAGGAATTGGAAACTGAGTGGATGCCCATCAGTTGGAGAGGAGCTGAATAAGTTATGGTATATGAATGTTATGGAATTTAATTGTTCTGTAAGAAATAATCAGCAGGATGATTTCAGAGAGGCCTGGAGAGACTTACATGAACTGAGGCCAAGTGAAGTGAATAGAACTAATAGAACATTGTACATGGCAACAGCAAGATTTTACAATGATTAATTTTGACAGACACAGCTTTTTTCAATAGCAAGGTGATTCAGGTCGGTTCCAACAGACTTGTGATGAAGAGAGCCATCTGTACCCAGAGAGAGGACTGTGAGGATTGAATATGGATCACAATATAGTATTTTCTTTCTTTTTTTTTTTTTTGATGTTGTCTACTTGCATTTTTTCTTTCTCATTTTTTCCTTTTTTATTTGATTTTTCTTATGCATCATGATAAATATGGAAATATATATAGAAGAATTGTACATATTTAACATATATTGGATTACTTCTGGTCTAGGGGAATGGGTAGGGGAAAGGGAGGGATTAAAAATTGGACCAGAAGGTTTTGCAAGGGTGAATGTTGAAAATTATCTATGAATTATTTTGAAAATAAAAGGCTTTAATTAAAAAACATTTATCAAGGATACCTCTTTAAATATGCATTTTATTTTCATAGAGGTTTCACTGATAAATGAAAGTAGATATATGAGTAGGCAGTCATTGATATTATCCTAATTGTCTTCAGAGATGATAATAAGGTATATGTTTTTCCCCTAGATGTTTAATATTTTTTCTTCTTAGATATATTAATAATCAGTCTTTCAGAGTCCTCAGTTTTTTGTAACCTCAAAAACATATTCTGTTGTTTTGTACTTAGGTTAGGTCAACTGTTTTTCCTGTATTTTTTTCTTACTTGTACTTACTTCTTTTTACTTCCTCAAAATCTACATGGAACATTGCCATATGTGTAGATGTTTGATAGAAGGAAAGACTTTGTTATAGACATCCATATAGATCTTTTCAATTTTTTATGTTTTCTTCCAATCTTAGATTCCAATGTTCTTGAAATTATCTGGTACAGTTTTGTCTTCTAAAAAGCTTTTTGTATATTTCTTTTTGAGGCAATATTTCTCATACCATCCTTCTTTGTAAGATTTTTACAACTTTATAATGTGAACTGGTATTTATGTCACCTGTAAGTCTCTTAGCCAGGATATTATGTCTAATGGCTAAAGTGATTCCTGCAATCTTTTGATTCCTTGTTGAGGTGATTTATCTATAAAACATTTGACTCTTTAGAAAATGCTATCAGTGTAAATATTTTTTTTCATCCATTTTCTTCTTAGGGGCATCAACAGTTTGAAACTGCCCAAGTTGTATCCATATCATCATTTTTATTCTTTCTTATATTTTGATATTGGTTTTGATTTTTTTTCAGTACCTTCTCAGCTGAATTTGGAAATGACTCATTTGGCTAATCAGTCATTTCTTATCTTATAAATTTTAATCAATTACATATAGACCCAGCACACAACCTAGATTTCTTCATACCATGCCTGAGATCTGAATCCTCATTTTTTGTTCTGGAGCTCTGCTTGCTCCTGAATAGTGAGGTTTTCCTGTAATTTATCAGATGTAGTTCCACCAAGCTGCCTATTGCTCTCCATTCATCTTTATAATATGGTGCAATATGTCTACCCACAATGCAATCCTCATTTTACCTCTAACTTTGGAAATCATAATCAAATCAAATAATACAAGTATTCCTGGAATATAACTGCCTTATGATTCTACTCAAGACTAAAATACTCCTCCTTGGTCACCACTCCCCTATAAATATATATATCTTCCCCTATTAAAATACAAAGTACTTGAGGGCAAGAATCATAGGATCATAGGTTTACAGCAGAAAGGAATACTGGGGGCTACTGAGTCCAACATCTTTATTATAAGGAAGATTGTATTATTTTTTATATTTGTATGAATATGCATAGCATGAGCTTATCATATAGTAAATGCTTTATTAATGTATTTTCATTCATCCTTCATTTTTATGAGATTTGACATTTACTATTTCAACAACTAATGGCTTTCTTTTTCAATAAAATAAAACATATAAGTAAGAGACTTTTATAGAATTTGAAAGAGTTTTGCTTCTCTTATTTTTATTCATGAATCATTTTTCTTTTTTTTGTCCTTGAAGAGTTTATATTTTATTTGTTGAAAACAATGAATACATAGAAAAATAAATCCAAAATATCTAAAAATTAATTGGGGAGGAGATGAGGGCTAAATTTTATTTTTTTATTTTATTTTTATTTTATTTTTTTAAATTTTATTTGCATAACATATGTGTGGGTAATTCTTCAACAATAACCCTTACATAGCTTTCCATTACAAATTTTTCCCCCCAACTCCCCACCCCTCCCCTAGATGGCAGGATATCTACTACATGTTAATTATGTTAAAATATTGGCAAATCGAATATATGTATACATATTTCCAAACTTATCATTGTTGTGCAAGAAAAATCTTATCTACACAAATGATATATCAGATAAAGGAAACACAATGTAAGGAAACATCAATCAAGGAGTATGAGAATGTTATCTTTTGGTCCACATTTCACATCCCTCTCTCTGGGTGTATATGGCTTTCTTCAGTGAACAATTGGAGGTGGTTTGAAACATTTCATTGTTGAAGAGAGCCATGTCCATCAGAATTGATCGTCATATAGTACTGTTGTTGCCGTGTATAATGATCTCCTGGTTCTGCTCATTTCACTCAGCATCAGTTCATGCAAGTCTCTCCAGGTCTCTCTGAAATCATCTTGCTGGTCATTTCTTACAGAACAATAATATTCCATAATATTCATATACCATAATTTATTCAGCCATTCTCCAGTTGAAGGGCATCTATTCAATTTCCAGTTTCTAGCCACTACAAAAAGGGCTGCCACAAACATTCTTGCACATGTGGGGCCCTTTCCTTCCTTTATGATTTCTTTGGGATATAAGCCCAATAGAAATGCTGCTGGGTCAAAGGGTATGCACAGTTTGATAACTTTTTGAGCATAGCTCCAAATTGCTCTCCAGAATGGCTGTATCCGTTCACAGCTCCACCAACAATGCGTCAGTGTCCCAGCCCTCCCATATCCCCTCCAACATTCATCATTAACTTTTCCTGTAATTTTAGCCAATCTGACAGGTGTGAAGTGGTACCTCAGGGTTGTCTTGATTTGCATTTCTCTGATCAATAGTGATTTGGAGCACCTTTCATGAATCATTTTTCAACTTGTTTTTTTCTGGCTTTCCCTCATGTTCCCTTCTGTATTGAAGTTATTATGCATTGAATTTATTTGATATAAAATTTATTTGGAAGTTTTTAATTCTTTGTAGAATTCTCCACATCTTCTGCAACAGATTTTGTGTCCAAGTTGCAACCGTCTGCATGTCCATATTTTATTTTTATAAGTGTTTATCATGAGCATTAATGAGCCCCTGATTCTTTATATTGGTAGAAGAAATTTCCATCCCAGGAGTTCTCTACATCAGTGCTATCCTAGACCGAACCATTTTTATAGTGCTTTCATGTTTTCAAAGCATCTAGAATATATCACCAAAGCACTCCATGAAATTTATATCTCTCATAGCCTTTGGACATAAAATTAAATGTTCAATTCCTTTGCATCTCTCAGAGGAAAACCTTTAGTCATCTCTCCATTTAGTTGCAATTGCATTATGTGTTCTGATTTCACTTAAAGTTTATAATGAGAATGTCATGACTGATATGATTTAGTTTCTTCAGTACTACATGCATTTATTGGTCACTGGACAAGAAATCTCCCATTTAGATTGCCAAGAGTTAATAGGGATCTAAAAAACATGATTCTGAGCACTGTTTACATTTCTTGTCCACCCACCCACCCCTTTTTAATTCTGCCACTGTCAGGTCAGAGTGGAAGGAGACCTCAGAGGACAAAGGACCATTTCCTAGTTTGCTTCATCTCATAAATCATATGTAATAGCACTGGTTAAATGAACTATGTGGGATTAAGAAAAACTGAAGAATATGGAAGGAGAAAGGAGGGAGGATAGAGGAGGTTAAGATCCCAGCAGTCAGGTTGCATTCCTCATTAGGCAGAATGGATGAAAGACGATAGGTAAGCTGCAAGCACTGGTACTAAGAAAGTTGTGAGGGATTTGCAAGTGAAAGGTATTAATGATCTGAGAGTGTATTACAAGTCCCCATGGGAAATTTAAACTGAAAATGGAAAAGACAGCGAGTTAGCCATAGGGATTTGTCTTAGTCTGACATGTCAACTTGTGGAAAGAGATGAATTGTTATGGGTTGACTCCAAAATTAGGAAAGGGGAAGGGGAATGGAAGAAGAGATAATGAAAAATGAAACGATGTCCAATCTTGTAGTGAGACTTTTTCTGCAGACAGTGCCAGTTTTTCCATTACTAGCTTCCATTTGGGGACCTGTATAATGATCCATTTAAGAATATGTCATTCTTAAATATTTCTAAAGTCTTGCAGTCAGGGGCACATTTGGCTACTTTTGTCTCACACATTTGTACAATCTAATTGGCTGCTATCAGAAGCCAGACTGAAAACATAGTTTGACCTGAGAAAAATGGGTTGCCATCTGGCAGGTCTCTGGTTTGGGTTTTGGTGCTATTGGTCCAAGTACTCACTTTGTGACATTACCTTCAGGCTGGCTATGACAGCCCATACAAGTGAAGACAGCTGAAGACTGAATGCTCTTCAACTGTCTTATCTTTCACTTCAACAGGTGTTTCTCAGTCTCTGGTGTTTTGGGGACCTTAGCCTTGTGGGGTAAGAAAATTTCTACTGCTCGGCTTATCCTTAAGATATTCTGTGGCTGAACTGGGTTTTTCAGTTTCTACTACACATAACACTTTTAACAAAAAATGAAACTATTCTTTTTTTTTTTAAAGTTCACCTCAAGTGACCTCAGTCTTTACATCCCTGCTCCATTTTTGCTACTTGACCTATCACACTATCATGTGGTTATGATTATCTAGATATTAAATAACAAACATTTAAATAGAAAAAGTATGTTTTATAAAAGCAAGTTTTTTTTTTCCTTCAGGTCCACTTTTAGAAGGCAATGTGGGATCTGAATTCAGAAGAATCCAGAAAGAATCTTACCTTGAGAGTTACTAGTTATGTGGATACTGGGAAGACTATTAATCTCTTCAACTCTTAATTTTCTCAAATGTAGAGGAAGTCACATTTATCTCCTAGGGTTGTTATGAGGGTCAAAAGAGAAAATGAATGCAGGATGTTTTGTAAACATTAAAGCACTATAAAAAGGATTTGGTTTAGATTAATATCATGGAAATCTCCTTCATCAATGCAAAGAAACAATTCTTTTTAAAGTCTCCTGTAGAACATTGAGAAGTCAAGGATCAAGATCAAGAAGCTCAGGATCACACAACCAGTTTGTTAGATACAAAACTTGAATTCATATCTTCTTATTTTCAAATCTGACCTACCACTCTGCTTCATGCTATAGAACAATAAAGATGATTAACCAGATTTAATGGTGTCTATTTCCCTCTTTAATACTAAAAATCTACAACTGCCTCCATGGACCCTGAGCAAGATTATAGAAATTCTTTCAAATACAAATCGGCTAAATTCTCGTATCAGTAGGACCTCAGTGGTTAAAAACATTTTGTTCCATGTTACCAAGCAAGAGTTTGATGCCTAATGGAGGTGCGTCTCAGCAACCAGCTGTTTCCACTTGACTCATTCCATCCTTAGAAAAGTACACTAATCTGTGATATAAATATATACTCAGATCATTTCTAAGCTAGAATTCAATTAGGCAGTCATTATTAGAGCAACTCTTGTAGAGGGAATATTGTATTCAGTAGTAGAAGAGATACAAATTTATATTTTATTTCATGTTCTTCTAATTAGCCAGTTTCTTTCAGAACATTTTTTTAATGTGAGTCTTTTCTTTTCTCCCTCTCCTGCCCCCAGATTATATTTAGTTTTCTAGAATGCTTTCTTTACAAATCAGATCAATTAGTTTGAAATAAGTTGTACATGATTGAATATTTATGTACTGATAACTGTAGTATTATTTTATGGATAATGATGTAAGTAGCATGAATATTTTCTCCCTAAAATTCCTGCATCTCTATAACTTATTTTATTTTATTTTAATAGTATTTTATTTTTCCAAATACATGTAAACATAGTTTTCAACATATATTTTTGTGAAACTTTTGTGTTCCAAATTTTTCTTCCTTCCTTCCTTACTTCCCCCTTTTCCAAGACAGCAAACAATCTGATATAGGCTAAACACTTGCAATCATTTTAAACGTATTTCCATATTTGTCATGTTGCACAAGAAAAATCATACCAAAAGAAAAAACCATAAGGAAAAAAATACACAAAAAGGTGAAAATACTATGCTTTGATCCACACTCAGTCTCCATAGCTCTCTCTGTGGATGTGATTCGTATCTTTCAGAACATTTTAAGGAAAACTCTCAGGTCAGTGATGTCTTCATTCTCCTCCAGTCTATACTCCTGATTCTCTGGACTTTCTCTACTCCCATTACTCCATGTTAGTACCTCTCCCCTTCCCACATATAAAGAAAGCTTTATGTTGTCTTCCACTAATACTCCTTGAGGGTATACTTCTTGAATACAGAAACCATATGTTTTTCCTTCTTGTATTTATTTGTATTTTTAGTACTTTGCAGAGTGCTTGGAACTTGACAAATGCTTAATTAATACTTATTGACCTGATATGCCCCTATCCTTATGGAGTCTATCTAACTCACCCATTGGTAAAGTGTTGGAGTCACTTTTGGTTTGATCTTACTCTAATTGATACCAAAGCTTTGATCTATTCCATTGAAATACATCTAGGCCAGTTTGTTCTTAGGCAATATGTTGAGATGTTCAGAATTATTTTATTTTTTCAGAAAATTACAAAACATTTTCTTTTTTCCTTTAGTGAAAAATATTTAATTACAACTAGCCCATCTTACTAAAATTAAGAGTCATTGTTCTGTCTTAATAGCTTTATGATGTACTCAATAAGGGTATAGAAATTTAACTTCCCTTGCAGGAAAGTAGGAGGGGAAGGAGATATAAGAAGGAGGGAGAGTAATAGAAAAAAGGGCATATTAGGGGAGGAGGTGTTCAGAAGCAAGACACTTGAAGAGGGAGAGGGTGAAAGGAGAGAATAGAATAAATGGTCAGGAAAAACAGTTAGCAATAATAATTGTGAAAAAAAATTGAAACAAATTTCTCTTATGAAGGACTTATTTCTCAAATGTATAGGGAACCAAGTCAAATTTATATATTTAAAAAAAAGCCATTTCCAAATGACCAAAAGATATCATCTGTGCTAAAAGAGCTATAAAAGTATGCATACCCTTTAACCTAACAATATCACTATTAGGCATGTTTTCCAAAAGATAGTTTTTTTTACAAAGGAAAAGGACTTATATGTACAAAAACATTTATGGTTCTTTTTCTCAAAGTAAAGAACTGGAAATTGAGGGGATGCCCAATTAGGGAATAGTTAAATAAATTGTAGAATGTTATTATGATGAAATATTATTGTTCTATGGGAAATGATGAGTAGGATGCTTTTAGAAAAACTTGAAAGTCCTCCATGAGCTTATGTAAACTGGAATGTACTGTATACAAAGTAATAGCAGTGTTTGGGATGATCAACTGTGAATTACTTTGCTATAGTCAACAATACAACGATTCAAGCCTAAATTCAAGGACTTTTGATGAAAAATTCTATCCTTATCCAAAGAAAAAACTGATTGTATTTGAATACAGTTTGAAGCATATTTTTTTAAATTTTTCTTTAGGGTTTTTCTTTGGGAGGGGAGAATCCATGTTTTTGGGGTTTTTTTGTAACATGACATTTATAGAAATATTTTTCATAACTTCACATATGCCTTCTCAATGGGAGGGATTATGGAGGGAAAAGGGGAGAAAATCTGGAACTAAAAGTTTTAAAAACAAATTAAAAAATATCTGTGTGACATTGGGCAAGTTATTTTATTATCTATGTATTTCAGTTCCTTCATCTGAAAAATGAAAGATTAGGTTAGATGTTTTTAAGATTCTTTCCAGATACAAATCCAATAGAAGAATTTTTGAAGTAGTTTCCAAGTTACTCCCAACCTTAAAGGAGGAAATTATTACTTTTAAAATTTCCTCTTAAAATTATTATACAAATAATTTCTTCTTTATGAAAATCTTAAAAATAATAGAGGAATTTATATCCTAGGACAAGAAGACATATCAGCCTTAAAAGAAGGGCCCAAACTTATGCAACAAGCCAGAACAGGTGCAAAATGAGTGAATAATGATCCCATTATAGATTCTAGGCTATGTATAGAAGAAAAAGGAAGGTCAGAACCAAGCAGTGGCTTTATGGCTCTGACCCCAGGAGAACAGTAGAGCCATAATTCTATGGCTTAGTCTAGAGGCTGCAGGGAAAACAAGCAGAGTAGGAATCACAAAACAATGAAATACATTCAGTTTTGTCATTCCACCAGAAATTTTCTAAATTATTTTGGCTGAGTTCAACAGTAGTTTCCTGGAACTCCAACTAAGGCCCTGTCCACAGGTATGTTGCTCAAACTCAAATTCAAGTCAGGAATTTATAAAACTTAGCAGGAAGGCAGTGACAAGACTTTCTAAGAATGAAGCTACTTTGGAAGAGAAGGAGCAAATGAATGACACAAGCACTTACTAAGTACCTCTGATGTGCTTGACAATTTGCTAAATTTTTTATAAATATTATCTCACTTGATTCAGGAACTTTGGGGATACTGAAAGTTTTCAGGGCCCCAGCCTGAACTGTTCTTGAGGTCCTAGAAGAACATAATATTCAATAACCTCAAGTAGCAAAAGGATCCCAAAAAAACATAAATACACTCAAGTCATTCATCAAGCAGTATGCAGAGCTCAATGTTTACATAAAGTATGAAGTCAGGAAATAGGCTGGAAAAAAATAAGCAACCAAGCTAAAGAATCCTATCATAAAGAGCTGTTATGGTAATAGTGACACTCATTACACAATCCCAGAAGAAAAGAATGATTCCAAAAGTCCTACAGGGAAATCTTCAAAGGAAAACAAAGCTTGGGCACAAATTCAAATAGAATTACTGAACAAGGTAAAGGTTGTTATTGTTGCTGCTATTGTTTTAAAGATCAAAATATCAATCTTCCTAAAATCAGAATGGATCAAATTCTCAGTGTGAATGTGACTCAGTGACTCTGTATAACAATAAAAAATATCAAAATAAAATCAAAAGGTTGCAAAAATTGGGTATGGGAGGAAATGTGAGATATTTCAGAGCAAGGGCAGACACTGAGGAAAACAAATTGAGGAGAGATAACTTGAAAATCAATGAATTAACTGAAAACCATGAAAAAAGGAATCTAGACATCATATTTCAAGGAATCACTATCTTAGCTATCTTAGAATCATATGGTAAAGTAGGAATAGAAAGAATCCATTAGTCACCTTCTGATAGAATCCCAAAATGAAAACTCCCAGAAATGTTATATCCAAAAATCTACTTCCCAGGTTAAAGAAACAACACTTCTAAGTAACCAGAATGAAAGAATTCAAGTGCTAAGGAGTTGTAGTTAGAATCACATAGAAATAGTAATCACCACATTTGAACCTTATTCTCATCTGAACTAGCTAAAGAAAGGAAGAATACAGATAAACATAGTTTGGTACATAAATATATTTCATCAACAGGAAAACAGGAGGGAAAGGAAAAAAGTGTGTGTGTGTGTGTGTGTGTGTGTGTGTGTGTGTGTGTGTAGGGAGGATATTTGAAGTGAAAGGATAAAGGAAAAGATTATTTCTAAGCAAAGCAAAATCTAAGGAGGGTGGATCTCAAAAAATTTTTTTTTAAAGAAGGATAAATAATTGGATGAGAGTGAGAGGAAAGGAAGAGTAACAGGGGAACATAAGCAGTTTGTATCAAGCCTACAACATTAGCATTGAGCATAATCTTTCTCGTTTACCATCCTCTTTTTCTTTAAAAAGAAGGGGAAAGAAACAGAAAGAAAAGCACAAGAGAAGACAATGGGGGAAGACATTTTGCAACAAGTATTGTAAATATCAACAGTATAAATCCACCCATAAAACAGAAGACAGTAATACAATACATTATAAAATTAACATATTAAATAATATGTTATTTACAAGAAACACATTTGAAACCAAAAGATTTGCCCAAAATTAAATAAGAAGCTGGGGCATAATCTATTATGAGAGCATGGCATGCTGGGCAGTCCTGGGCCAGTGTCTCCCATGTTATACATCTAATTCTGAAGTTCATAAGAGAGATCTTGAGAGTGTCCTTGAATCACTTTTTCTAATCACCTTTTGAGCACTTACTCTGTGTGAGTTCTTCATAAAATAATCTTTTTGGCAAGTATATATTTGGCATTTGAACAATGTGGCTCACCAAGTGGAGTTGTGCTCTTTGCAGAAGAGTTGGAATGCTTGTCAGTTTAGTTCAAGGACCTCAGTGTCTGGTATTTTATCCTGCCAGGTGATATTCAGAATCTTCCTAAGACAATTCAGATGAAAATAATTCGGTTTTCTGGCATGGCACTGGTATATTATTCAGGTTTCACAAGCATACAACAATGAGGTCAGCACAACAGCTCTATATACTTTCAGTATAGTAGTCAGTCTTATACTTCTCCTCCTCCCAAACACTGAGCTAGCTCTGGCAATGCATGTTTCAACCTCTTAGCAATGTGGACATCCCTGGAAAGTTACTGCCAAGGTAAGTGAATTTATCCACAGCATTAAAAACTTCACAATTTGCTATAATTGATGATTTTACATATGGATGGTGAGTTTCTGGCTGACATGTATATTTTCTTTGGGTTAATTCCTAGGCTAAATTTGGCTAATTTTGGTGATGGTAAATCACTGTGGTAGCTCACTGATTCCATGTTTGTCCTCATTGAAGGTGTGTGTTAACATGGCTGAAAACATCATGCTCACATAAGCCCTAACAACTGACAGTATCAAAGGCCTCGGTCAGATCTACAACTGTATAGAAACCTCTGTTCTGCTCCTGGCATTTTTCCTAGAACTGTTGGACAGTAAACACCATATTGACTGTTCTTTGGCCCATTTTGAAGCCACACTGGCTGCCAGGTAGATGACCTTTTTTAAGGGGGATTCTGGCAAGAATCTTGACAACAATGGCTAGGAGAGAACCCCACCCCCTAGTCCTGTGATTGTCATAGAACAATCTATTCCCTTTATTTTTTATAAAGATGGATAATGGAGGCATCCTTGAACTCGGGGGGCATAACTTCCTCTTGCCATATAATCTGGAAAATTTCAGTCAACTTTTGTATGAGTAATGGACCTCCAACCTTATAAATCTCAGCTAGAATAGAATCAACACCAAGTGCTTTACCACATGAAAGTAGATTAATGGCATTCTTCAGTTGGAACTTCAGTTAGAGAGTGACTGATTTCAACTTGAAGTAAATGGTCAATAGTTTCATTATTGATTGATGACAATCTCTTGAGAACACTATAGAAATGTTCAGTCCTTGTCCCTAGGATCATGTCCTTATCCCAATCAATGTAGCATTATTAGCACTGCGTAATTGAGATGCACCATAGGTCTTTGCCCCATAATTAACCTTCATAAAAATGCTTTGAATTGTTACTATTAGCATAAAACTGAATTTCATCTGTCTTCTTATTGAGCCCAAAATCCCACATTCTCTAAGTTTCAATTGTACTTTCTTTTGATGGAATTGAATGCTACCTTCTTAGAAATGAATGAATTATCCTGCTAAATTTCTTGTAAAGTTCTTGTTTTTCTCTTAGCAGCTTCTGAATTTCTCCATTGTTTTCATCAAATAGGGCTTGATGTTTGCCAATATTCTGACCCAGATGAGCAAATGCAGTGCTGTACACCAAATCTCTGAAAGCTGCCCTCTCCTTTTCTATTCCATTGTTTCCAATTGTTGGCTCCACTTACGTTCTAATTTGGCAACAAATTGTTCCCTCTCAGAGAAGCACTATAATCTATTGTTTAGATTCAGAGGAGTGTTCTAAATTGTTAATTAGATTAATTCTTCTAATTGTCTTTTTGCCTTGGGGCCACCACTTTTGTTGAATGTGAATATTCACCTTTGAGAGGATAAGTCTATGATTAGTCCAACACTCTGCATCACACATCTGTCATTCTTACATTCTATCTGTCTCTTCTTACAATCATATAGTCTGTTAAATGCCAATATTAGCTGTGAGGACACATCCATGAAGTTTTTATTGCATTTAGGTAAATGAAATACAGTATTGGTAATGGGAAGGTCACAAGATGAACAAGTCTTCAACAGCAAATGGCCCTTGCTATTGCTGTTTCCAATTCCATTCCTCCCAAGGAGTCCCTGCCATTTCTGGTAGTCTGACCTTACTCTAGTATTAAAGACAACCAAAATTATAAGCTTGTCCTCTTTTGAAACATTGATGATTAGGATCTCCAGATTTTCATTAAATTTTTCTTTGACTTCATGGTGAGCATGGAAACTAATGATGGCGGCATGGCTTTTTCCTGCAAGTGGCAATCACAACTTCATGAATGATAACTTACTCCTTTTGGAAAGCATGTGAGATTGTTTACTAGATTAGTTTTGATTACAAAATCTACACCAACTTCTCAGTGCTCCTTTTTACTACAGCCACACCAGAAAATGGTGTATTCAGCTCTGACATCTCTGCATTTGCCAGCCTTGGAGTGCTATTTAGATGTAATACTTGTTGAGTTTTCTCACAAGAGCTGTTTTTTTTCAGGTCTATTGGATTTTGAATTTAAGTGTGCTTACATTTCATGTACTAATAATAAGTGGAATCCACTTTTCAGAAGTTTTTGTACATTTTTTAGTATCTCAATCATAGGGTAAAATCCCCACCTGCTGTGGTAACCAGGACAGGATTAGGTAAGCAGACAATTTTAGGGCATCTTTTCTATCCCCTTCCTCACACATGGAGGTGAGCAATACAATCTTTAAAAGGCTACTTAGATACCCAAGGGGCTGCCAAATCCCACTGCTACTTCCAGTGAGAAGATGACCCTATATCCTAGGCCACCTGTGCACAGGGATGCAACTACAGCTCCCAGTATATCCACATCTATTGCTTTATTGCTTGCCCTTCCCACAGGGCTTCAAGGGTAGAAATAGTCAAATGGCATGGTGATGTCTTAATTCGTGCATAAATTGAATTTAAGTTAGGCAGAGTTGCTTGAAGTCATCAGCCTCACTCTCTCTTCTAGAGCCACCACTGACCAGTAAGAGGACAGAGTCAAGATGACTGGTAATGACTTATTCTGAGTTAAAACTTGGCCTGAAACATTTATTAGCTATGTGATCCTGAGCAAGTCACTTAACCTTGCCTTAATCCACTGGAAAAGGAAAAAGCATCCATCAGAATTGATCATCATATAGTCTTGTTGTTGCCGTGTATAATGATCTCCTGGTTCTGCTCATTTCACTCAGCATCAGTTCATGCAAGTCTCTCCAGGCCTCTCTGAAATCGTCCTGCTGGTCGTTTCTCACAGAACAATAATATTCCATAACATTCATATACCATAATTTATTCAGCTATTCTCTAATTGATGGGTATCCATTCAGTTTCCAGTTTCTAGCCACTACAAAAAGGGCTGCCACAAACATTTTTTGCACATGTGGGTCCCTTTTATTGCTCTCTTTTTGTTAAAAAATAGAGAAGCTAATATTTTCTTGACTTGCTTTGATGATAGTTTCATGCTTGGCAAGAGTTTTTAGCCTACAAAATTTTTTAAACATGCTAACTTTTGAAACATGTATACTTACACACACACACACACACACACACACACACACACACACACACACACA
>JAJPUD010001537.1:357466-374542 GCA_023553655.1 Myrmecobius fasciatus | reverse complement strand
CATGTAATATAAGGCCAGGAGAAAATAGACCACAAGTTATTTGGAAATTAAATAATCTAATCCTGAAGAACGAATGGGTGAAAGAGCAAATTATAGACACAATCGAAAATTTCATCCAGGAGAATGACAACAATGAGACAACATACCAAAATTTGTGGGACACGGCTAAAGCGGTTATAAGGGGTAATTTTATATCTCTAGATACTTACTTGCGTAAAACAGAGAAAGAGAAGATCAATGAACTGGGCTTACAATTGAAAAACATGTAAAGCAACTTTAAATATATTTTTAAAAATTTTGAGTTGTAATTTCTGTCCTTTCCTCCCTTCCTCCATTATTAAGAAGGCAAGAAATTTGATATGTTATACATGTTAGTTAAACAAAAGTTAGTCATGTTGTAAAAAAAAATTCAGACCAAAACAAACAAGAAATATAATTTAAAACAAGAAAGATAATTTAAAAAATATACTTCAATCTTCATTCAGATTCCATCAGTTCTCTCTGGAGATGGAGAGCATTTTTAATCATAAGTCCTTTGGAAATGTCTTGCATCATTGCATAGCTGAGAATAGTTATCATTTACAATTAATCATTGTGGAATATTGCTGTTAATGAGTGTAATGTTCTCTTGGTTCTGTTCATTTTGCTTTACTTCAGTTCATGTAAGTCTTTCCAGGCTCTTCTTGAGAGCATTCCACTCATCATTTCTTATAATATGTATACCATATACCACAATTTGTTTAGTCATTCCAACTTTGCCATGCCTAAAAGAGATGCTATAAATACTTTTGTATATATAGGTCCTTTTTCATTTTGTATCTTTTTGGAAAACAGATCTAATAATGGTCAAAGGATATACATAGTTTTGTAGCCCTTTGGGGCTTTACCATACAAATGCAGCTCATTATCGTATTGCTTTTTGGGTTATCACTACTGACAAGCAATTATATAACTATGTCTCCCCCACCATGGACCTGTACAGTAGATCATTTGAATCTAAGTGTTAGGCATATCATTTATCACCATTGAATTTCATCTTATTTAATTAAGTGAAATCTAGCTTGTTAAGACCTTTTTGGATCATGATTTTAATTCACTTTGCTAACTAACCCTTCCATAATTGTGTCATCTGTACCTTTATCCAGATCATTTGTAAAAAGCTAAGTAGTACCAGTCCAAAAATAAATTTTCAGGGAATTCCTCAGGAGACCTCTTGCCAAAGTGACATTGAACCATAACAATCACATTTTGAGCTTAGTCATTCAACAAATTGGAATTTAATCTAAATGCATTATTGTCTCCATCTTTCCAAAAGAGAAATATGAATAGTTTATCAAATAGAGGATAGTGACTGGACCTGTGAAGTTACTGATTTAGGGAACTTTCAGATGAAGCTCTCATTACCAACATCAGTTTGATAGGTTTTATGCTACTTAGAGAATTGTCTCTGATTAAATAAGTAAAGAGTTTAGGATTATACAGTCAGTATTGTCAAAGGGAAGACTTGAATCCAAATTTTCCTGGATCTTTCTATCAAATGCTTTGCTAAAATCTAGGTAAGGTTTTTCTACAACATTTATATAATCTACCAGTTTAATAATCTGGAGGAGTGCTAGATGATCTTTCTTCAATGAAGCAATGTTGGCTCTTTGTAATTATTACTTCCTTTGCTAGATGTTCAATAACCATGTCTTTTATGAGTGTCCTAGAATTTTCCTAGGAATTTAATCCAAGCTCTTTGGTTTATAGTTTGCAGATTCTGTTCTCTTAAAAAAATAAAACAAAATAGTTCAGCATTTGCCCATCTCCAGTACTTGCATAGTTCTCCTGTTTTCCATGATTTATTAAATATTAATGTGTTGCTTAGCAATCACATCTGCCAGATTAGACCAAGTACACAGAATAGATCCTTATTGTAGGAGGGCTTGATTCACAAAGTATCTGAAGAAGAGTAGTATACTAAAAGGTGTGAGGAAAGTCTCAGATATTAACAAGCACACACACAAAAGGTAAACAAGATAATATTAATGACTGTGGGCATATGCTTATATTCCCATTCCTATTTAATATGAATGTATACAAGTGGAGGGCTTCTTTGATGCAGATATTATTTAGGAATAGCCAGAATTTCAGTAGTGAGATTTTCTAGTAGAATACAACTTTATTTCATTATACACTTCACTCTATAGAGCTTAAATTCCCAATATATACATTGTTGATGATTTTTTTTTAAATTTTATTTCTTAGAGAAAAAGTCATCTTCCAATAAGTTATCTCATCCATATATTAATGTCAATATTTCTTGAAAGATTAATATTCATTGAGCATTGTTAAATGAACTTCTAATCAAACAGGGCAAAGTATGCTTACTTAAGGGTATTTCTCTGCTTTGATAGAAGAGATCCAATGTAGAGTCCAAGTTGAAGAGAGATTCCCTGGGGATAGTGAGGTCCTCCAGATGCTTCTGTTTGTGTCCCAGAACATTGCAGAGTGTCCTGGAAAAGATCTGTAACTACTCAAGAATTTAATCTGGCTGTACTTGGAAAAATTAAGTGGATGAAGAAGATTATGACATAGAATTGGATGGATAACTTACACAACATGTTCAATAGTTTATGTACACCTGGAACAGAAAGTACAAATGGATACCAAGTTGGTCCAAAAAATTAAATGAGAGGAGGAAAGTGGGCTGAATTGCCTTCAGGAAATTATAAGTATCCTTTAATGACTCCAAGCATCTTTCAGAAACTAAGGCCTGTCTTTTTATTAATTAAAAAAAGTCAGTTAGATGGTATGGGAATAGAGCCTTAGGCCTATAAGAAAAAAGAATTGAATTCAAATCTAGCCTTGGACTTTTACTAGCTATGTAACCCTGAGCAAGTCACTTAATCTTGATGTGCCTCAGTTTCTTCAATTGTAAAATGGATATAATTATAGCACCTACCTCCCAAGTCTATTTTAAGGATTAAATGAGATATTTGGTTTTTTTCTTAAGTTTTTCTTTTTTTTAATTAAAGCTTTTTATTTTTCAAAACATATGTGTAGACAATTCTTCAACATTAGCCCTTACAAAACCCTGTGTTACAATCCCCCCCCTTTCCTCATGCCCTCCCCTAGATGGCAAGTAGTCCAATGCATGTTAAACATGGTAGAAATATATGTTAAATCCAATATATGTATATATGTATATTTATACAGTTATTGTTCTGCACAAGAAAAAAAGAGAAGCAAAATAAAATGCAAGCAAACAACAACAAAAAGAGTGAAAATGCTATGTTGTGAACCACACTCAGTTCTCACAGTCCTCTCTCTGGATATAAGTGGCTCTCCTCATCACTGAACATTTGGAACTGGTTTGAATCATAAATGAGATATTTGTAAAACATTTAGCACAATGCCTAGAACATGGTAGATGCTTAATAAATCTTTCTTTCCTTCCTTCATCCCTCCCATCTTCATTCCCTTTCTTCTCTTCTTCCCTTCTACTCTCTTTGTATCCTTTCTTCCTCTTACCCTTCTTTCTTCCAAAGTGGAACAGGAGTAAAATATTTATAAGGAAAATGTATTATCATAAAAGAAACTGGCATGCTCTTGTGACAAAGGCTAACAGGTAGATCGCACAAATACTACTGGGTGTCCTTGTACTATCAGGAAAGAGTAAGGAAGGCCTCTAACGTGTTGGTTAAATTTACTGTGGTCAACTATGGGAGGACATGCAGAACAGTCATCCAGGATGGGTGGGCATAGATGTATTTATATTTGTATCTTTAGCACAAACATCCAAAACAATGGATCCATTTGAATATTTATTTAATCATTAATTACAATCTTATATTTTGTGTACTGTGATAACTTAGTACAGTATTCTATATCAAAATTAGAACTTTTGCCATTCCCTCAAAAGTATAATGCTCTCAGACGAGCTAATCTTGATTCCTTGAAGTTCATAGTCTTCTCTGTAGACTCTCAGATTCCCCAACTACAACTTATATTGGCATCAGTCATCAAATCAATTTTGTCAAGTTTGGTGAATATAGTTTGGGATTGGAGGATTGATTTATATTTATTTCCATTGATGACAAATTCTAAAGGAAACTTCACATGTCCCAATTTATATCTTTGTATTGGTAAAAAAAAATGCAAACTCTGGCCAATACTATCCCTGACTAACAGTTTTCAACTTATCTTATTAGGATATGGGTCCACTGTTGTTCATCCATACTTGAAATCAATCTTCATACACATAGTCTCAGAACTTATCAGTGACAGCCTCACTTTGAAGCCAAGAATTCTAATTTATAGGTGGGAAATTGAGTGTCACTCCTGTCAGTGAATTCCCATTTTGCAAATGCTTTTGGTGAAGTAGAAATGGCTTTTGGTGACCATCATTCTTGTGGCACAAAACTTTCTTCAGCTCTCTACACTAGGACCATTGTTTCATACAAAGGGCTTCTTCCTTTCCCAGTACTCTCTTTTTTCTATATCTTTTGCTTTCTCACAAATATCTTTACCCAAAGTATTCTGGAAAAATGGCTGTTGTCTCACAAAACACATATAGAGGAAATTGTTCCCTAAGTATTTAAACTAGTGCCAGTGGATGACAAATAGTGCTTGCCTGAAATGGCAAAAGCAAGCACTGATATCTGAGGCAGCAAAACAAGTCTTAAGACTTCATCAGAATTAATATCCTAGTCATTTCCAAAAGGTAGTCAATCATCCAAGACATAATGCCTAATTTTGTCCTTCTGTCTCAACCAGCACTGAGAGCCTTTAAAATGATTGTGTAGTTCTTCACAAACTTCTGCTAATAACCATTGTACGAATGTCAACACTCTAAGTGCATATTTAATTTTGGGATGAAATGAAGCACACATAAGTCATTGAACATTGACAAAAAAGGAAGTTTCCCTTGTCCTAACATAGTAAGGATATTTATCAAGGATACAGTGACATTTATCTTTATTTTGGTAGACATCTTCCCTTGCTTCTCCATGGAAGTGATTTGTATGGACAAGAGTATAGCAACTCATGTGGTCTCAGGTCCCCAATGAGTTTGAGAGAGACTCCATGTGGCTGGAACTTTTTATGCCCTTAGAAGACTAGGAAGATGCTTCAAGGAAACTGGGACCAATCAGGTTCTGGTATAGCTTTCCTTCAAAAGAAAACTAATCTCTGGTATGTGGGCAGGGGGATGGAGGGTGGAGGTGGAAGGAGGGGAAGGAGAAGGGACCTGGACACACTTCTTATTGGTTCTCTCACAGGCACAAAATTCTATAAATGTCTTCAGCTTTTGATAATTCTTCAGCCATAACTGAGCAAAAATCCTTTCTGTCTTCTCAGTGTGAATATTTATTCCCTGATGTACTTCTGTGTGATCAACATATTTGACAGAAGCTCGGCAGAGTTGGCACTTGTGAATAGAGAGCTTAGATTAGCAGCTTCTTGGAGATTCATTACCTTTAATAACCTTTCCTTATTCCTTTCCAATATCTGTACAAATATCGGGAGAGATCATCCAGAAACCCATGTGAGTTAGTAAAAAATAATAGGAGCCATAGAAGTCTCTGGGGGCATGTACTCAAACTGGTAGGATCCCATTGAATAGTTGAAGGACATCCTCCCACCCCTTACCTTTCTCTGCCAAAGGATCTTATAAGACCCACTGTACAGGGCCATTGAGAATCACTGACCACCCAGCTTTTTGCCCAGATGTTCAAGGAATGTTGAAAACACAGTGGGTATGATATCATGTTCCCTTATTTAAAATTTGAAATTACATATGAATTCTAATACCAATATTCTCAAAAAAAGATTTGACATCTGGAATTCAACATATAGGAGTCAACATTGAATAAAATAAAGATCTGATCCTCATATTTTTATGACAGGAAATAGTTATTACTTGCAAGTAGTGTTTTTTTCTTTAGTTATATAGAAAATTGCCTTAACTTTTAATACTGTTTTCATGATGAAGACTAAACCACCTTGGACAACTATTCTATCATTTTACTTTAGGGATTCAGCAATAGTTTCAAGCAATGAGTACACAATGAATAATTCATAAATTCATAAACTATTTAGCCAAAAATGCAAGTAATCATTCAGACTACAACTGAGAACTTGGGAAGTAGCAATGACTCTGGACCTTCCCCCTGACAGAGCAAAAAAAGTTATTTCCCTCCCATTTCTTTATGTCAGAGGAATATTCCTGGGGCAGTTGGTGGAGTTACCTCTTCTGACCTCCTATTGGCTTGAACCTCTTTCCCAGTGTAATATTCTTCCACCTCTTTCCATGTAAACTACCAGCAATTAACACCACACTTCCATTTAACCATATAACATTGATTATCTTTTATATGATCATTAATACTACATGCAGGGAAATTGATTCCAAGTATGGATGAATAACAGTGAACTGACCATGATCTAAGAGAACATTTCCCAAACTTTATTCTATAGGAGCACACCTAAGAAGAATACACACAGCCATACCCACACAATACATGTATGTATATATGTGTGTATATATATATATATATATGAATATACTCACACATATATTTATTATGGCAAGATGGCAAAATGGATAGAACACTTGAAATCAGGAAGACTAATCTTCATATGTTCAAATTTGGCTTCTGAACCTTCCTAGCTATGTGACCTTAACCAAGTCACTTAACCCTGTTTGCCTTAGTTTCCTCATCTGTAAAATGAGCTGGAGAAGAAAATGGCAAACCACTCCAGTATCATTGCCAAGAAAACCCCAAGAGGGCTTACAGAGGGTCAGACACAACTGAACCAAACAATAGAAAGCCTGAATAACAAAAATCCATCTACTTTGGTGTTTTGTGTGGGTCACTCACAATGTATGCATCCTGCTATTGTGGAGAGATATGTGATTAAGAAAAAGTAGGTCCTTTTTCACCTAGAATTGGTAGTGTATTGTGTTCAGTAATGAAGTATGTAAGTTGATTGTTGCTCTGTATCTACTTATATTCTTGAGATCTTTTTTCTGAACATTTTTGCACTAATGCCAATTATAGATGACTGAATAAAACTGAAAACTATGAAAAGACAAAAGATCCATAATTAATAGCCAAGCCTCTGACAATCATGATAATAATAATAATACTAATTGTTAACATTTATATAGTACCTATTATTTGCCTGTCATTATGCTAAACATTTTACAAACATTATCAAGTATAACAACTCTGAGAGGAAAGTGCTATTATTATCACCATTTTATGGATGAGGAAATTTAGGCAAACAGAGGTTAACTAGCTTAGGGTCACAAAACTAGTAAGTATCTGAGCTAGAATTGAACTAGGGTCTTCTTGAATCTAAGCCTGATTCCCTATCCACTCATCACCTAAATGACTTTGGAAAAAACATTCATAAACCTAGTTCAAATAAGTAATCTCAAAGACAGAAGAAAAAAGTAACTCCTGCTAGATCCAATTTGCGCAATGTGTGCTTAATGAAATTTTTCAAAATGGTTACATATTTCCAGCATTTTTAAGTATCAGATTTTAAAAGTGAAAATGTAGTCAATTCAATTCAATGCATCTGGCAAGCTCTTATAATGTACTGACATCTTATGATATACACAGTATTGCACTGGGTGCCAGAGTTTACACATGCTGAAATAAAACTGTACTTGCCCTCAAAGACCTTAAATTTTACTGAAGGAATTGAAACTAATATCCTCCCCTACAAATGTTAGCTTATGAAAACAAGAGAAAACGAACATTTATTTGAAATATTTTACAAGATGAAGCAATTGCATCCAATATTATTTCCAATGAGAAAACACTCATTTATTATTCAATTATAAAATAATCATGTGATAAGAAAGAACACATTTTCCTCTACAAAGAAATCACTTTAAACTATTATATGTAAGTAAACAAAAGGAGACAATTTCACTAACATAAGGGCATTCCCCATGTGGGGACTTCCTCCCTTCTATCTACTTTCAGGTAGTGTAAGTCTTTCAGATTTTTAAACCAGCTCAAGGACCATGTGAACTGAAGAAGAATCCCTAATGGTTCCTTGTAACTACCAGAGAGCAGTAGAGAAAGGACTTCACAATTAGATATTTGAAGCCCTGATGTGATAAAGACATGAGTTGTACATCTATATATGTGCCATTATCATATCTGTTCCCCCCATGTATACTTCCATGAGGATAACCCTGACATTTATTTCATCACTAGTGTGCCTCCTGCCCCAAGCCCTTTTTGTAGGTATAATCACTTTTATTTTTTTTTATTTTACTGATGATGTATGGATTTGTAGAAGAATATACCTTAAGTTTATGAGAAAAAATGTTCTGATATGGTTTTTCCTATTATGCTCTTTCACTAGGTATCATTACTGTAAACTAATTGTATATACCCTGGCTGAGTAGTTAAAAGTAAATACATCAGTGGGGACTTGTTAGGTGGGGTTTTGAATCGATATGAATTCAAAGTATATTTGAAATTTGGTGAATTCTTATGTGGGTATCTCAGGTGCTACAATCAGAATTAAGTACGATACAATATTAAGGAAAATTTATGCATCATTTTAAATTTTTGACAAAATTCAATGAAATAAAATTGAAAATATCTTATGTGTTCATTTTGTCATGTGCCTAGCATCTTTTCCATACTTTTCATAATTTATTTTGGCTTCAAGGACTTGAAAAAACTAAAGTTTATGAATGAATATTTTTGAGAGAGAAAGAGAGGGCAAAGGAGAGGGGAGAAAAGAGGCAAAGATGAAGAGGAAAAGGAATTGTGGGATGGCAGAGGAAAAAGGAGGAAAAGAAAGTTTTAAATAAGGAAGAAATGCTTGAAAGTTGTAAGAGTTGTTTAAAATATGCTTATTGTGGAGAAACATTTATGTAGGTCTTTCTTGACCACAAACTATTTGAAAATCACTTTTGATTATATCCAAAGCAATATCCTTCTTCTTATATTCCTTCCAGTGGATTCTAGACTCTTTTCCTTCGATTCTGGGTTCTGAGAAGGTAAGTTTTTCTTTTCTAGAGACAGTTGTCTACCTTATTTCCCAGACATTTCTAAACCATGCACTGGCTTGTACCCTTCCTTCCTTTGAAACTTTGCTTTGTGTATTTATCTTTCCCGTTCTGTCCCGTTTGAAAGTTGTTTGAGGATGGGGACCACTTTGTGTGCATTAGTATGATGAGTGTTTAGCACATAGTTTGCATATAATAGGTACTTTTTTATTCATTTGTTCCTCATAACAATATCCATCTTGACAAAACCAAACTCTAGACAATCAGAAACAAATATGTTATATAAAAATGTAAATTGCTGCAATCACAAAAGATTGAAATCAAGAATTTTAAACTCCAGTTTTATTTTCTCATTTTATTTTACTTGACTTGGATAGTTGTACTAAATAATGATAAAATAAATATAACTACATATTAGTCAAGATCAAAATTAAGTTTTCCTAGATGAGTCAATGAATAGGATATAAAAATTATAATGCATTTTAATGAGGAATGAATGAGCAAATTGTAAACATTTTAGAATAAAAATCAGAACTTTACTGTGACATAATTTTTTAAGTTATACATGTACCATCATATTAAACGTATTTTACATTAGTTATATTATGAAAGAAGAATTAAAACAAAAGGGAAAAACCATCAGAAAGAAAGCAAAAACAAAAACAAAAATAGTATGCTTTGATCTATATTCAGACTCCATAGTTCTTTCTCTAGATGTGGCAACATTTTCCATCATGAGTCTTTTTTTCTGCTTTTTTTATTAAAGCTTTTTAATTTTCAAAACATATGCATGGATAATTTTTCAACATTAATCCTTGCAAAACCTTGTGTTACAATTTCCCCCTTCTTTCCCCCATTCCCTCCTCTAGATGGCAAGAAATCCAATATATGTTAAACATGGTAAAAATGTGTGTTAAATCCAATATATGCATATATATTTATACAATTATTTTGCTGCACAAGAAAACAAATCAAAAAGGAAAAAAAATGATAAAGAAAATAAAATGCAAGCAAACAACAATAAAAAGAGTGAAAATGCTATGTTGTGATCTACAGTTCCCACAACCCTCTCTCTGGGTGTAAATGGCTCTCTTCATTACAAGATCATTGCAACTGGCCTGGTTTATTTCATTGTTGGAAAGAGCCACATCCATCAGAATTGATCATCATATAATCTTGTTGCTGTGTACAATGATCTCTTGGTTCTGCTCATTTCACTTAGCATCACTTCATGTAAGTTTCTCCAGGCCTCTCTGAAATTATTCTGCTGATAGTTTCTTATAGAATAATAATACTCCATAACAGTTAAATGCCATAACTTATTCAGCCATTCTCCAACTGATGGGCATCCACTCAGTTGCCAGTTTCTTGCCAATATAAAAAGGGCTGTCACAAACATTCTTGCACATGTGGGTCTCTTTCTCTCCTTTAAGATCTCTTTGGGATATAAGCCCAGTAGAAACACTGCTGGATCAAAAGATATGTACAGTTTGATAGCCCTTTGGGCATAGTTCCAAATTGCTCTCTAGAATGGTTGGATCACTTCACAATTCCACCAACAATGTATTACTGTTCCAGTTTTCTCACATCCCCTTCAGCATTCATCATTCTTTTTTCCTGTCATCTTAGCCAATCTGACAGGTGTGTAGTGGTACCTCAGAGTTGTCTTAATTTGCATTTCTCTGATCAATAGTGATTTATTTAGAGCACCTTTTCATATGACTAAAAATGGCTTTAATTTTTTCATCTGAAAATTGTCTGTTTATATCCTTTCATCATTTAGCACTGGAGAATGGCTTGAATTCTTATAAATTTTAGTCAATTATGTATATATTTTAGAAATGACGCCTTTATCAGAATCTTTGAACATAAAAATGTTTTCCCAGTTTATTACTTGCCTTCTAATCTTGTCTGCATTAGTTTTGTTTGTACAAAAACTTTTTAACTTAATATAATCTAAATTATCTATTTTTTGTTCATAATGAATTCCAGTTCTTCTTTGGGCAAAAATTTCTTCTTTTTCACATATCTGAGAGTTAAACTATCCTTTGTTCTTCTAATTTGCTTATAATATCACTCTTGATGTCTAAATCATGAAGCCATTTCAACCTTGGCTTGACAGTATATAGTGTTAGTTATGGGTCAATACTTAGTTTCTGCCATACTAGTTTCCAATTTTCCAAGAAGTTTTTGTCAAATAGTCAGTTTTTATCTGAAAAGCTGGGGTTTAGGGGTTTGTCAAATATTAGATTACTATAGTCAATGACTTTTTTGTCCTGTGAACCTAATCTTCTCCACTGATTGGCTATGCTATTTCTTAGCCAGTACCAAAAGGTTTTGCTGAACTCTGCTTTATAATATAGTTTTAGGTCTGGTACAGCTTAGGCCACCTTAATTTGCATTTTTTCATTAATTGCTTTGAAATTCTTCCCCTTTTGTTCTTCCAGATGAGCTTTGTTATTATTTTTTTCTACATTTGTATCATGAGTTTTTTAAAAACAATCTTAGATTATTGTATTGCTGAGAAGAGTAAGGTCTATCAAAGTTGATCATCTGCACAATGTTACTGCTACTGTGTGCATTGTTATCTTGGTTTTGCTCACTTCACCCAGTACTAGTTCATGTAAATGTTTCTAGGTTTTTCTTAAATCCACCTGCTCATCACTTTTTATAGAACAATAGTATTCTATTACATGCATATACCACAATTTGTTCAGTCATTCTCCAATTGATGGGCATCCTTTTATTTTTTCAGTTCTTTGCTACCACAAAGAGAGCTGCTATAAACATTTTTGTATATATATGCATTATAGCATATTTTGAAAAAAATTAATCTCCATATCACATAATCTGCTATATAAGATCACTTGAAGATGTCAAGGAATTAAATGACTATTTTTAATACTATACTGGATAAAACAAGGATGAGATGTTTGGTCAGGCAGGTATTGGATGGATTTCATTTATATCTTTGAAGGCAATTCCCAAATTGATGAAATGGCAGATCTGTTTGAGTGTTTTAGAATTAGATTAGCACATTATCTCTTCTTCCCAGATCACTTAACATTTATATTTTTGAATTTTTCTTTACTTAGTATAAAAATGACTTTATCTTTCTATAGCAGAGAAAGCTCATCAATTTCCTTACCCAAACTCTTCTCCAAAATTTCCTATTTCTGCTGAAGATACCACCATTTTTCCAGTCACTTAAGTGGACAATTACATCCTCTTCCCTGTCAGAATGTACCACATCATCTTGTCTTTCAGAATCTTTATCTTGGGAGATGGAATCAAGATGGCAGAGTAAAGGCAAACCTTTCCCCTGAACTGCTCCAATTTTTTTAAAACAATAACTCTAAACAAATTTTAGAACATCAGAACATCCCAAAAGATGGAATAGGACATTTTCCAGCTAAACACAACTTAGAAGGTCAGCAGAAAAGATCTGTGTCATCAGGGGGGGGGAGTCCAGTTTACCATTCCTGTACAATCCAGGTACAGTATCAGTGCAGCACCTGTCTGGCTCAGCAAAGCAAGAATTGGCTTAAGTATCTCTGAATCAGCATCAGTAATGGTGACTTCCAGACCTCTCAACTCAGAAACACCAAAGAGACCTTGGAAGGTCAGCAGAAAAGATCTGTGGCACCAAGGTGGAAGGCTAGTGCAGCCCTGACCCCAGCCCAGTCGCCAGCAAAGTAGGACCTCTGAATTAGCAGCAGCCCTGGAAGTTTTTAGACTTCTCAGGCCTGAGAAACTAAAGACAACCTGAAAGGCCAGCAGGAAAGAGGTTTGTTAGTTAGGGTGAGAGGACCTGGGAAACCAGAAAACCAAAAGTAGTCCTGGGTAGTGATGGCTGTGCAATTTGCTGAGGTCTCACTCACAAGAAGTCTCTTCAGTAGCACTGAGAAAAAACTCCATTGCTTTATAACACTAAATCTTACAGTTACACAGAGGGTGAGGATACTCCTAACAGCTCCAGGGCAGAAAAGAGGGCTTGTGATCAAATTCCTGGAAGGACCTCTGAAAACAGCTGCACAAAACCCCTGAAGCTTGGGACAGTGCACCCTCCACCCTGGAAACAGAGCCCTACTTTAATGAAGAGTTAAAAGCCAAGTAATAGGCTAGGAAAATGATCAGACAACAGAAAAGGAGAAATGAATGAATGTCATTATGATGGAATATTATTGTTCCATGGGAAATGATGAGCAGGATGCTTTCAGAAAAATCTGAAAAGTCCTCCATGAACTCAAGCAAAGTGTAATGTACTGTGTATAAAGCTATGGCAATGTTCTGAGATGATCAGCTGTAAATGCCTTTGCTATTTTCAGCAGTACAATAATGCACAACTACCCTGAAGGACTTATAATGAAAAATCCTATCCAGATCTAGAGAAGGAACTGATTGTGCCTAAATACAGACTGAAACATGTTTCTCTCTGTCTCTCTCTGTCTCTGTCTCTCTGTCTCATTGTGTATGTGTGTGTGTGTGTCTCTGCATTGCTCTATTTTTCTTGAGGATTTTATTGTTTAGGGTGGGAGATGTGTTTTCTTTTACAACAATGACTTTTATGGAAATGTTTTAGATAAATTTACACATGGTTTCTTAATGGGAGGTGGGAGTGGAGATAAGGGAGAGAATCTGGAACTCAAAAAATTTTAAAACAAATGTAAAAATTGTAATGTAACTCGGAGAAAATATTATATAAACTAATTATTTTTTTAAAAAGTCTTTATCTTTCTCTATGATTTGCTCCAGTGCTACCTTTTAAAGAAACCTTTCTTCATTTCCCAGATGGTTAGTATTTTCTTCTTTTCAAATTGCCTTGACTTCATTTCTTTTTTTCATACAACATTTCCCTGAAGGAATGTAAACTTCTTGAGGTCAGAAACTATTCTTCTGTATTCCCATAACCTATAATGCTTTGCATATAGTTGGCACTAAATAAATGGTTGTTAAATTCATTCAAATTGAAACCTTAGGTTTATTCTTAGAACATACCTCTTATTATTTAGTTTCAAGATCAAACTTGAAATCCTGGAGCTTGGGCTTAAATCACTGAATTCTTCTTTGACCAGTCATAGGGTTAGCCCTATTACTATAAATAAATTTCCTTTTTAAGTTAATTTGTTAGAGATTTGTAACCTCTAGGTATTTCCAAGAAATATGACTGTCAGGATATTTCTCACTCTCATCTCCAACTATAGTGGATGGAACAAAGTACTCAGAGAGCTTGCCCTACTCTATATCCTCTGTCATATATTTGGAGGTTGGACATTCTGTTCTAGTCTTTCTAGTTTCCCAACCCTTCTGGTAATGGGGGCATAGTTTAGCCTCTGATGTGAACTTTAACTCTCAGAAGCACTTTGATTCTAGAAAACTAATTCTTTGAGAGTGAGCCTTGGGTTTAAAGTTCTAAGATTTTACTTGCTGGGAATTACCAGATTATCCATAAACCTAAATTTAAACTCAATACACTGAGGAGCAGAGGTGGTATCTTTTAAGGCCAAAAGCAGAACTGAGGAATTTTAGCTTATATAATCTATAAGATAGAAATATCTAAGAATTATCCCTCCATGCACATTCTAGTCATGAGAAATGAGAAGCCTACAGACTCCTCTGTAGTAGTCTCCTACAGACTGTAAATACAGAAAGTAAATAAGAATAAGAGGTATATTCTCTGTAGTCTCCTACAGACTGGAACAAAATAAAAAAAAATAAGGAGAACCATGATTACAAACTTCCACAGAGGGAGTGAGGAAATATGGAACAGGAGAATAAGTAATAGTGATTTTTGTATAGCTTCATCTAAACCTGGGGTTGTTGGGCTGGGGCTTGTGAAATTAAAAATATTTTAATAATTATATTTAAATATAATTTGTTTCCTTTTTAATCTTATGTATTTTATTCTATGCATTTAAAACCCATATTCTGAGAAGGGGTCCATAGTCTTCAGTACCTTTCCAAAAGAGTTCATGATACATTGAAAATTAAGAACCCTTGAAACCAAGAGTATTGAATTCCCAGCCATGTTCAACCCTCCAGTCTCCAAGTTAAAAAGTCTGTAAGATTTTATATCTCAATTCCAAATCCCTTAGAAGGAAGAAAATATGTTTACCAAATGCCTTGTCAAATGAGATAATATTTTTTTAAAGTGCTTAACACAATGCTCAACACTTATTAGGTATTTAATAAATGCTTTCTCTTTCTCCTTCTCCCCTCCCTTACCATATCTTTATTTAGAGTTCTGAATCAATTTGGAAAATTGAATCGGGAGTTTGTCAGTTCTTTACATGGTATCAACCTCACTAGCATTCATATGGTGGTTTTTAAGGTATAGTATATGTGGAGAGTAAATGTTTTTTGGAAGGCAGCGCATTATAATGGATACAGCAGTACACTTAAGATCTGAATGAATTCCCCATCTTTTTCTTAGATTAGATATGTAACCCCAGAGAAGTCACTTAAACTAACAGAGCCTGGGTTATCCCTCCTATAAAATTTGCATATAAATAGCATCCACTTCATAGGGTTTTGGTGAGAACCAAATCTGTTAATAATATGAAAAGTCCTTGTAAATGTTAATGCAGTATATACATGTTAGCTATTGTTATTATTGATTCATATAAAACAATATGATTTGGAATACATATATATAAGATAATGTGTTTAGCTTATTATGCATTAGAATATCTTCTCACCAGTAACTTTGATTTTGCTTGGGCTTCTTCTATTTTAATGGGTTTAGATTTTGATTCACTTTGCTAGAGGGTCTAAACCTCTATGATACTTCCTTCCATTCCATGCCATGTACTTTGCTATGCTTTTCCAGCTTCTCCTTAATGTATTATGTTCCCACATAAATATAAGCTCCTTGAGGGCAGAGACAATCTTGCTTGTATCTGTAACTCCGATATTCAGTAGAGTGCCCAGTATGTGATAAGTGTTTGCTAAATGTTCCATCTCTATCTTTCTCACTAGATCAATGCCCTGTTGGTGGGTCTACTTGCCTCTCTCCCTATACAAGCCATTTTCCATTCAGATACTAAAGTGATTTTCTTAAAATACAAGTTTGATTATGCCCACCCACCCACCCTCTGACCCTCATTCCCACTCAATAAAATCCAGTGGGCTCCCTATCCTCTTCAGAATCAAATACATGAAAAATCCTCTTTCTGGCATTCAAAGACCTATATCTAGCCTCTTCCTATCTTTCCAGTCTTTGGAAGCTTAATTCCTCAACACATACTTTTTATTTCAGTGACACCATCCTGGCTGTTCCATGAACAAGATGTTCCATCTCTCACTTTGAGTCATTTTCTCTGGCAGTCTCCCATGCCTGGAGCACTTTCCTTTCTCTACTCTGACCACTGACCTCCCTGGCTTCCTTTAAGTCCTAACTAAAATCCCACTCTCTATAGGAAACTTTGCCTCAAACCCTCTTAATTCCAGGGATTTCCTTTTAAAATTATTTTCTATTTATTCTACATGTAGCATATTTTGTTTCTATTTGCTTGGCATCCCCTTGACATCAGATTATAAGCTCCTTAAAGGCACTGTCTTTTGCTTCTTTTTGTATCCCCAGCACTTAGTAAAGCACCTGCCACATAGTAGGCACTTAATAAATGTTTATTGTATTGTATTGAATTGCATCAAACAAAATGTGCAGAAAGCATTTTGCTAATCTTAAAATGTTATTTGGTATTCAGTTATTTCAATTTTATCTGATTCTTCCTAATTATTTTGCCAAATGGTTTGATATTTCTTCCTCCAAATAATTTTATACATGAGGAATTGTAGCAAACAGCGTTAAATAACTTGCCCAGGATCACACAGCTAATAAGTGTCTAAGGCTGGATTTGAGCTCAGGTCCTCCTGACTGCAAGCCAGATAGTACTTTATCCTATGTACCATCTAGCATCCCTAAAAGTGCTATATAAATGCCAGATAATGTTTTTTTAAAATATTTTCCCATCACTTGAAAAATCAAAAGCAGCACCTCTGGAAAGAGAGAGAGAGAGAGAGAGAGAGAGAGAGAGAGAGAGAGAGAGAGA